>JAXBDA010001206.1:0-34506 GCA_036023075.1 Gaultheria prostrata
GCACCACGTGATCCTGGAGCGAGGCCGCCACGTGGTTTTAACCGCCTCGGGTGACGTCAGAAGACATCACACCTTCCTGATCCTTCCGGTTCGACCGACCCGGTTGATTTACAGTAGCTCGGCCGAGACGAGCTCGTTCCGACCGACACGTTGGTTTAGCCCGAGTCGGTTCCGAGACGGTTTAGTGGGCTCGGGCAGCATTTAAGCCCGTTTCCGACTGTAGATTGAGTTTGGGCCCTCCGGCCCACCGGGCTTCCACCTCGAGACACCGCTAGCCCCTTTGGGCATTTTATTTCGGCCCACTACAGAAAGAATAGCTTGAAGGCAATCTGGATGACCATAGAAACTAGCATAATGCAATTGCAAACCGGTTCTACCATGAAGCGAATCAAACATCAAAATCTAATGAATATCACAAAAACACCAATCATCAATTCCTCCAGATCGAAAGAACAAACAAAATAAAATGATCAAACCTCTAACCGTGGAATTTGTTAGAAGAACAGCAGAAAATGAAATGAACTACTAGAATTCAAATTGGGGCGTAAACAATTAAGATAAACCAAGGCGAGCTGAGGTTTTACAAGTCAAATACTAATAAATATTAAGGCTTTCAGATTATCCAAGTTTTGAAATTTAATTCCATTTTCGTGCGGATTTTAAGGTAACCGAACAGTATTAAGACTTTTGAAAAGAAAACGGAAGGAGATGATCGCTTACCAGAGAGAGAGAGAGAGAGAGGGGGTCGGTGACTAATAAGAGGGAGAGGGAGAGGCCTGAGAGAGTTTCACCGTGGACGACGATCGTCGCTTGTAAACGCGAGTTAATGTTGAACAGATTTTTATGGTTTTAATTCAGTGCAGTCAAACCTATTTTAAGAAACATAAATTCATTCAGATCAAATACTAATTCATTTTAAAATAATATGAATTTTTTTTTGATTTGTATTTTTCTGCGTTCTACAACATGAATGTCTTAGATCATTGAAATATTGCTCAAATAGATACAAACTTACTTAAAATCGTAGAGGTGTTAAATGAAAGTAGATATGTTTCAATGTATCTAAATCCATTTTAAGAAATGAAAATTCGTTTAGATTAAGTACTGGTATGTAATTTATTTACGAGATCTTTGTACATCACATGAGTTACAATAATTTGTGCAAGAAGAATGTCTCGGATCGTTAAATAATGGTCGATATACGTAGAAATTGTCCTCGTAAATGTTAGCTTGGAATGGAGTCGTTTTGAAGACATGACATAGGTTGAACCTATGTCATGACGTGGAAACTATTTTTACAAAAATAAAACGACGTCGTTTCGAAGACATGACATAGGTTGAACCTATGTCATGATGTGGAAATTATTTTTACAGAAATAAAACAACGTCGTTTCGAAGACATGACATAGGTTCAACCTATGTCATGACGTGGTAATTATTTTTACAGAAATAAAACGACGTCGTTTCTTTATATAGAAATGGAAAAAAACTAAAGCTTCTGTTCTGATTTTCCTCGACAGCGAGAGTGAGAGAAGCATGAATAGTGTGAGAGTTATCGAAAATTCAGAGGTAGCGACCGCCAGAGGCGGCGACGCCAGGGGCGGCAGACGGCGGAGGATTACCTGGGTGTGGGCCCACTTATCGAGAAGCAACAACTCCTTTTTCCTCTTCCATTTCCAATTCCCAATTCAAAAACCGCTCCTTCTCTACGGCCAGAACTATCCAGGAGCTACTTAGCCGAGGTGGAGAGAGAAAGAGGAGCGGAAGAGGGCAGGGTTATATACTGCGTACATTGATGCAGAGGATTACCTGGGTGTGGGCCCACTTATCGAGAGGCTCGAAAAGGGGAAGGAGAAGAAGGATACATGTGATCTTAATGTGTATGAGGAGCCTACGGATTCGGAAAGCGAAGACGACGAGAGGTTCACTCCAGATGCTGTGAGGAAACAAGCTGAATTGTTTGAGAAGAAGGTTTAAGAGGCATGAGGACCTCCTCAAGAACTTCACTAATGCTGGTATATATATTTATATATTTATATATTTACTTGTGATTTAGGGATTGGACATTTTCAATCAAGTTCAGAATGAAGTTTTTATTGCATATGAATTTTGGACAATCAGTTTGAGAGCTACTTCATATTGGCAACCTGAGGCAAGGGGGAATGTAATCCTTCCCTTGACCAATTCATAGACTGGTTTGATGATTTTCATACTAATGGTAGGGTGTAGGGCCTTTTGTAATTGCTTTCTTGTAATTGCCTTAATGCATTGTTTCTAATAAATTTATTTACTTTTAAAAAAATGTTGGCAACCTGAGGCTATGTAATTCTGTCACTTGGGCTAATCTCAATATGAAACTTGACCATTGACGGGGCCGTTACTGACTAGTAGTGAGAAAGCTCTAGGAGAAATAACGTGGCAGTTAATGAAGAAAGAAGTGTTTTAAATTGGTGTATTTTCATGGAAATCAAATTTTTGGAAGGAGCTGTATCACCATCAAGAAAATTTGAGGAGATGAAATTTTGATAGCATATAGCTCAATAGATTTATACTTCTCTTGAGAGGTGAAGTTTTGATGGCATTAAGCTCACTGTGCTTTAATTTCGTATAAGGAGTTTCTATGTTGCCTATCCTTGATGCACCGTGGAGCATAGTTGGCGTGCGCGTCTAAGCATGTGTGAACCTTGTGCATACACTTCAAATGTTTGTGATTGTTATTTATGTCTCAGCTGTCAGTTATATGCCTTGAGTTTTGGGATGGATTATCAAAGGAATCAAATCTTTTGAAAAGAAACGTAAGCACCATCAGTTACACTCAGTCACCCCTGTCTTGAGTTGAAATCAACACCAAAAGATAGCTCTTGAGGTGATGGTGCCCTTTTGCTTATATGCTGCAGTTACTTTTGTAGCCAGGCAATATGGGAATTCTCTTCACAGTTCACACCCTCTCTCACGTGCAACATGCTCACTTGGCAGCGTGTGCCACATGCGGGCTAGGACCACACCCTACACATCCTTGGTGGTTCAATTCTCCTTCCATATTATATTGTTTTGAGTATTCACCCCCATAATTTTAGCTATTGAGAGGGTGGCCTCACGTTTATGTGTTGCACATTGATATGGTGTCAAGGCAGTGTGGGATTTCGCTTGACACCACCATTCTGTATGTAGTTTTTTGAGTGTATAATGTTCATACGTAGAACTCAAAGGATAACTGTACTCCGTTCACACAAATAATGCTTGGTTTTACCAGAGAATTCTCGGGTGGCAAATGCAAGGTTTCAGGCAGCTACAGCAATTCGAGATGCAGCTATCAGAGAATGGGTGTTTCTGACAGATGACGAGAAGAAAAGCTTGATTAGGTGATGTATAAGTTGGAAGTATTCATATAATTCAATCATAGAAGCACCTTATTGCTAATAACACATCAGTGCATCTCAATTCTATTAACGATGGACAAGTTTCTCCTCTATGAATTATGCTCGACTCCCTCTTTATTTCTTCTCCTTGTTTGTTATTGTTTATTTTCTCCTGGGGTTGTTATGAAGATACTCCCTCCTCTCCTTATTGTCTGTCCTCAATTTTGTTTGGGATGTCCCAAAATATTAGTGGTCTTTGAGAAGTCAAAGAAAAAAGGCTTTGTATTTCCAAACCAAACCATCGTTAAATGTAGTTTTAAAAGCGAGAATCGAGGTGGAATGTTGGAAATCAAGTGACATGCATTTAATGCATGTGCCCTTATAAAGTTGGAACTTCCACAAGTGACCTATAATAAGGAACGGGGAGTACTGCATATGTTTTTTCGAAGGATCAATCGATTGGTGGGATTCATAGCCCCTTTATTTGGGACCGCTTCCTGCACCCCACTAGGAAAAATCGTTAGTTAAAATATGGGAGCATATGGTTTGGTTGCCTTACCCGGTCTTTTATTGCTTCGAGATCCAAACACACCGTGTGTCGATTCACATTAATATCGTAGGATTGTAGGTTGTTTTTTTTGCCGAATTATACTTTCTTACTTGCATGAATGATTGTGATTTGGCATCTAATTTTTCCTTTTTGTGATTTCTTGAATTTAGGCTATAACAAAGACCTCTGAAACCATAGCCACAGGCATAAAGTTTTGCCAGTTGGGTTGTCTCAGCACTGTTTCCACTTTCATTGCTGAGGTTCACTCGAGAGAGCAACCAGCCTTAGAGAGGAGACGCTTATGCCATAGTCACCATTGTCTTGTTCTTTGCCTTGGGCACCTTGATCTACTCGGTACCCGTTTGGACACATCAATATGTTGAGGCTGTGTTTGGATCGGAAATATATGTTGAGAGATTTATCAAGGGAAAGGAAAAATGCTGGGAACCAACGCGGAAGACCCATGAGGGTATTTCGGACTAAATTTAGTATTCTTTAAGACAGTTATTTTTACTGTCAGATTTGTTGTACAAAATATTCACATCTTTTTTTATTATTAGCTCAGTAAAATGCAAATGTTATTTTGGAGGTTCAACATTCAAACAGCGTGGTGATATATTGCAATCCTAAAATGCAACTGAGAGCCAATGAAAAACACACCCCTTTGGGATCATTGACACCAAATAAGATTAAAAAAAAAACAGTTTCTCATAGTCGTAGCTGAAATCAAACATAGCAGAAAAATGTCTTCGAGAATCCGGAAGAACTGTTTTAACTGAAAGTTAAATCAAATATAGAGCAACTGCAAAAAACAACACGAAGCAAATCAACCTTGGTTATTCCTACAGACAAAATCTGAATAAACAGGTGATTAGGGCTTGCGGATCTTCTCTAATAAGCACGAGTACCCCTATTCAGGCTAACCATGCGGGTAGTACCGTCCATCTGGGACCCCCTTCCAGAACCAGTCTGATAAGTTCTTCCCCCTCCATACGCAGTATCCTGATACCGAGTGCTCTGATACCCTGCAGAATACCCTCCTGTTCCTCCACGTGACTGCGACCGTTGGTCCCTACCGTATCCTCCCCCAGAAGTCTGGCCTCCGCCCATCTGCCTATAACCACCTCGCCCACCGCTACTTCCTTGCCTTCCCTGTGAGAAAGACCAATTCTCTTGCCACTTGTTCCCACCACCACCACCACCGGTGGCGGCAGCGGCATAGTCTTGACCGTCTCTCCTCCTCAACGGCAGGGTGTCCAATCCGCCGCCACCACCTGTCCTAGCTTCCATGGCCCTCTCATTACTTTCCGCAAGGATCGATAGCTTCTCCGTTAGTTGGAATGCCAAAGCCTGCAACCTAGTGTGCTCCACATCATGGAAGACCATAGCCCGGGTGGGTTGGTCCCAACTCGCATGTAGCTCCTCAGTTATCATCATTTTACTCACAATACTATGGGTTTGGGCGTCAGAAAGATCAAACATCTTTGCAAGTTGGTCGAGGCTTAACGACTGATAAGCAGATGCATAGGTGAAGAGATAGGTCCTTAGGGCCTCTTCCTTAATCCTTGCCCGAAGCATCTCTAGAACCTTCTCTCTGTTCCTTAGGAGCTTCCATGCATCAAGGGAGTCAATCACGTTGAACGCCATCTCAAAATCTCCCTTGGTAAGGGCTCTGGTGGCCGCCATTACATGGTCCCGGACATTTTCAGGTGGCCCTGTGAATGTTTGCCTCTCATTAACCTCAAGCAACCGCCGGAAATTCTTGCTTATCACCTTGCGCTTGGCGTCATGGACATTGGCGGCAATGTTGGGGACCTCCAGCAGCATGGCACATATCAGGTGGACTGCCTCCAGGAGCTCAAGGTTTATGTGCATGTGGTATGGCATCTGCCGTCTCCTTTCCAACCGTTCCTGACAAAATTCAAACCACCAAATTACAAATCGTAACAATGATTAATGATAGCTGAATAAGCTCACAAAGTCAGACCCATCCACGAACAAAGGGGTTGATTGACCAATGGAACTAGAAACAGTGTCATAGAGATGTCTATGAAAACTTGGGAAATTTTTCCTCCTCCAACAAATGTTATGCCCAATTAAATACTATTCTTCTGAAAAAAAGGGGTTGATATGTGAATTTTCATCCAGGAAAGTGTTTTACAATAAATACTGCATTTTCCCTCATAAATCATAAGAATTTTTTCTGCAACACTATCATAAAATCTGTCCGATAAAAAGAAAATTCTTAGCAACAACCAATGATAGTATGATCTTCAATTTTAATCCCTTGATCTATTCCTTATTACAACTGTCCCATTCCATACCATGGACAACTTATCACCGTCTTTCTCAACTTAACGAATATTATCTCTTTCTCTTCTCAAATAACAGAAGGTTAAAAGTCCTCATCTAAGCATCCAAATCATAAGGAACTGTCTACTCAAAGCAGAGAGGCCTACTTTAAGAATCTACAATGGCCTGCATGATAGGTTTCTAAAGAAAAGTATCACTGAGTTCTAGAATATACGAGAGATCTAAATTTCGCAAGTACGTCAACATGAAACATTTGGACAAAAGATGCCTGCAACTGTTGGACAGATATGTACTTGTTATATAATCCGTTAGCATAAAATAAATATGTAATTTTTGCAGTCGGAAAGACCAGAATAAAAGCAAGGAACAACAATGAGCATGAAACTCCAAATGAAGTAGCACATTTAACATAATCGTAAGTCTAACTCCTCCCATCATCATAAGAATACAACATCTAACATATTTGTAAGTCTAACTCCTCCCATCATCATAAGAATACAATAAATTATGCCAAGAATTTTTTTTCCCACCCTATGGAAGGCTATCACGGCGGGCCAACCACCATGACCGAATCCCTAAGCTGGACTTCATGAGAACATCACCATTCGGATAGATTTCCCCCGAGGATGCACCCACATAAAAGCTAATTTGGAAAAAATAGCTTTCAACTAATGAGCCAAGTGTAAGTTTTTATAATACAAACAAAATTGCAAACATCCTGGCAAGATTATGTATCTGTTTGCTAAAAAAAATCCATGAACCGCATCTATAAGACTACAACTACTACTTGGCCCCAAAATTATACAAATGAATTAGCCATACTTCTGAATTCTAATTCTGGCGGAAATGACCGTCAAACTCCAAATGTTGCAACCAAAAGAGAAAAAAGTGTCGGTGATCATGAATGTAGAGACCCGTGTCTATATATAATATATATTTTTTACATTGCACATGTAATAAAAAAAATACTCTAGATTCTACTCCTAAACATTTTTCCATCTTTGTGGCAAATGGAAAGAAAAACTTGTATTTTCTTTGTTGTCGTTAAAGTTGGTAGGACTTATGTTATGTTTTGGTGCCTTGGTGGCAAACAGAAAACTTTTAAGGATTTGGTAAGTGGATCAGTTATTGCCATAATGCTATTCCTTTAATTGTGGTTGGACTTATGGATCAATGCATGAGGGTTTTTACTTTGGCGAACCTCTTATTCTGTTATTGCACTTAGTTCATGGGAAATCACATTTTGAAAAAAAATCATACTTCCGGATTATTTAAAAATTGGGGCATGACAATGAAACTATGAAATGAAAGGTAAATAACATCAAAACAGGAGATCAAAACCTGTTCAGGGGTCTTCTCATGATATCGGTTTTGGGAGACACCTTGTGCAAGTAACTCCTTCACCCTACCACCAGAATACAGTTCAGAAAGGCAACCATGTCCTTCTGCGATGAGTCCCACCCTAAATGCACATAAACCAAGCTGTGCCATTGCTCTGTTATAGAGTATCTGGGTGGAAATGTCCATGTGCTGAATATTATCCTGCAAGTGACTCATCAACAACAAGTCACGTGCCGTTGAAAATTCATCTAGAATAGCATGGTGGTATATATCGCAAAGCATTGCTCGAGCCTTGGTCCGCTCATCCCCAGACTTGTAAATGAGGGAAACTAGGATATCCATCATTGCCCTGCTGCTCTCTGGAAACGTGGGTTTGCGCGGTACAATTTCAGGAGTAACAACAAATGCAGGTGGGCCCCTACTCTCTTCAACAGCTTTGGGTTCATTCCCTGCCTCGGTTTCTCCATCCTCTCCAGCTTCTGTCATCTCGGCCAATTTCCTCATAGCATCATAGACTTCCTGTGGCTTATAATAGATCAGTTCAACCCGCTTGAGTGCCACCTTGGCTGCAGCCTTGTAATCCCCAGCACGTTCCAGATATTCCTGGACATTCTGCGCAAGAACCAAGAATATTGGCTCATCCCTTAGCCTCTCAACATATTCACGAGTATGAGGATCAATACACTGCAAACTCTTAAAGTACTCAACATCTATTTTCTCAAGAAAGGCCACCAAGTTTCCCCAGACATGAATTGTCCCCTTGAAATCTGTTCCTTTTCGGGTTTCATCCTCTTCGGGCTCCACAGCATCGTGAACTACAATGTTCGGATGGTGGACGAGTATATCAAGTATAGCAAGCATATTCTGCACACACTTCTTCCACACATTTATCGGCATGTGCCCGCTTAGACTTGAATTGACATCAAATTGAGCAGAAACAACACTGAAAAGTATCTCAAGCTTCTGAGCAGGGGTCTTCGCCACCTTACTGAGGAAGGTGAGCTGTTCAACCAGCTCGACCCTTCCTGTTCCCTTCCTACCACGGGCAGCCACAATCTCCTTGAACTTTTTGTTAACTATATCCCATGTGATCTCACTAGGGTCTTTCATAAACTGTTTGTCCATGATCTTATCTTTCCTGCTTAACATCTTCTCCCATACACCACCATCAGCTGCGCCATCTCTGCCTTCTTCATCTTCATTGTCATCTCCCGAATCAGACCCCATGGCAATCTTCGTTGGATCTTCATCAAACACTGAATCTTCTGAATCTGAAGCTTCACTCTCGTCGTCTCGCCCATCATCCTCGCTCTCAGGATGCTCCCTGAACTTAATAATCAAGTCTTCATACTGCTTATTGTTCTTCTTCAGTTTTTGTTTCATTGAATTCAAGGCCTTTGCATTGCTACTACTCATCTTTTTCTTAGCTTCCTTATTAGCTAAAGCCTGATTCAAGAAGTCCTCCAACATAACAAGAGTCTTTATGTAAAGAGTTGGAACCTTATCAGATTCTGTAACCCGCATAACCTTCTCAAGCTGCTTATTGATCTTGTCAAAGCTCTCTTGCAAGCTAACCCAGTCATTAATCTTCATAGCATTCTTCATCTGATCAACCGTAGAAGACATCTCCTCAAAACGTTTGTCTTTGGCAGATCGAACAATGCGCTTCTGCCCGTCTGAGTCATCGCTGTCACTAGCATTTTCCTTTAAGTACCTGCTTCCAGCAGTTGCAGCGGAAGGCTCAACTGGTCCAACATCACTGGTTTCCGAACCATGATCACTCTCATCTTCCTCAGAATCACTACCACCCTGTAATATAAACAACAACAAAAATTATAACAGTACATAGCAGGTGAGCATAGAAATCACCCACCACCAGACATATGGGAAATCCAGAATCCACTTAAACATAAAAAGAAGAAAGTGAAATCAGGTGTCACAAACCTGAGTCCAAAATCTTGAAGCCATTTTCAGTGCGAATTTTAATCCAAAGAATCAGAACTCACAATAACCTACACATGAGAGATAAATCAGTTCACAGAAGCCGTCATCAAACTAAAGTTGCGGAAGGGACGGATGCAGAATTTGAATACTGGGTGAGTGACCATTACAGAAGAATTTGGTACATATCTATGATGCACGGACACGCACAAGGGACAGGAATTCTTAAAAAATGGGGATATGGACACAGCGGGGACACGCCATGTGTATATTTATTTATTTTTTAGAAAATGCAAACAAAACAAGAACAAGGTGGTTTCTCCTATTTTCAATAAATTACAGTTCACTCAAATTCTGGAAAATTCCCATGTCAATACAGAATCAGAAAAGGTGAACAAAAATAATCAGATCCAGCAGAAAATTAAAATTTAAACCATGTGCACTACCGGCAAGAAACCACTAGCAATTCCAATGCATGACAAAAAAATAAAGAACAGAAGGATCCGGCAAGATTGACCCCCAATCTCACAGAGAAATCAATAACTATTATTACAACAAATATTGTGAAAGCCCACAAACCCAGAAATCATATAACTAAGTAAGACCCTTCTCACAGGGGTCACAGGGAGATAGAGAGAGAGAGAGGGCATGCCTTATCGAGAGAGAGAACAGAGACGACAGCTTCCAGCAGAGTGAATTAGGGTTCCAAACTCCTCCCCTGTTGATCTGTCGACTGGGTATATAGATGGCTAAATTACACTTTTTAACCCAATATTTTGATTAACTATAAATTCACCTCAGAATGTTTTTTAAAAAATCAAATTAAACACCGCTGTGTCTCTGTCCGTGTCTAATCCGTGTTGCCTTATCCCCCTCCATATGGCGTGTCCAGACGGATCCGTGTTGCCTTATCCCCCTCCATATGGCATGTCCAGACAGGTGTCCCCGCCTTATCCCCGTATCTCGACATTGCGATACGGGGACCCCTAGAAGTGTCAATGCTTCAAGAATGTAAATGGGATTTTCGGATTGTTAGAGGATGACGTTGAAATTGGATTTTTCGTATTATTAGGTGACAGAAATAGGAGGGCCAATATTTAAGTGCCCCATTATATCTTACTCTTTCTCTTATTATATAATAATTTTAAAAGTTGCGATAGACTGAATCATAACTAATTTTTGTGACTTAAGTGTGTATTGTAGCATTTCCCGACTTTGTTGTCAAATTATATAAGCAATGATTCTAATTGAAAAACTACACTAAAGAGGAGTAATTTGTGACACTGATAAAGTTCCAGGGTTTCTTTATGTAATTCCCGCAGTATTCATAGAACTCCGTCTCCACATTGTGTAGGGTTTCCTTTGCAATCAACAGCATCCCTAACGGGCCGTTTCGCTGACAGATTTGATTTTGGGTGGATTTATAATGAGAGTGGATTTGAGGGTGGATTTGTATTGAGGTGTTCGGATGGTTTTTTAAGAAGGGGAATTTGGAGGGTGGATAAGAGGCAAATGACTGAAATGCCCCCAGTTTATTAATTTTATAAACAAAATGCATTAATATCATTATAATTAAAATAAATACATATTTATCAATCTATATTGGATAAAATAATTTCATCTAATCTTACAAATGTTTGAATTATATTATTAAATTAAAAAATTATTTTTTTACCGAAATTAGTAAAAAATGTATTTTAAATTTGTTAATGAAATATGAATGATTATCAAATAACCTCAGTCATGACCAAGGTTCTGAATACCATACCGGGTAAGGTACTGTTTTTGTTATTGGTACGGTATGTACTGGTAAATTTTTCGTTACCATTCTGATTTTTACGCTATAAATATTAAAATTTAGAAAAATAAAGATTAATATGAAAAATCAATTTTAAAGACACTAGTAAACTTCTTTTCGTAACCCACATTGTGTATAATTGATGAAGAAGTGTCGAAATTAGAAAAGAACTCATTTATAAAGATTTTTTCGTTTGTTCCATCCTTTGACCATAGCCGTTGGATCAAAAAAACGATCCTTCACATGATGTGGAATGGTCTAGAAAACTGTGGAAATTGAAATCACACAGGCTAGTTGTTCTCTCTTTCTCCTCTCTCCCCACAACAATGGGTTTAACTTTCTCTGGCCGAAACATAACCGGAAGTCATGAAATCATGATCGGTGGCGACCAAAAACTCCGTTTTCCAGGTGGTTGTTTTTCCATTTTATATTTTCTTTCTTTTATTTTGGAATATTTTGGTATAAATCTGTAATTTTAAGGGTTGTCTCCAGAGTTGGAGTTTGAGATCTAGTGAAACCCACAACGGCCGGAGGTGAACCTCATGGCAGCAACAACAACGGCTGCAATTCCGACGGGAAAATGGGTGGATTTGGAGAGGTAGATTCGTCCTCAAATGCCCGGATTAGCTAACGACAAGGGTGAGGCTGTCGTTAGCAAATCTACGATTCCATCTCCAAACAGTGATCAACAGTGATTAAATCCGGGAAAAAGAAAATAGTGTCAGAGATGTGGTGGGACCTGGAGATGTAAGAGCGCTGGACATTATATCCGGCCTCAAATCACCCAGCCAAACAGAATTCTTCAATCGAACCTGGCGCCTTAATTTTAGAATTGTTTTGGGGGGTCTGAAGCGATACCTTTCTGGGCAAGCCCAAGGCCGGTCCTGCCTGTATTTACAATGTTTTTTTTTCCCCTCGCGCTTGCACTGATTTGGGATCGTCTCTAAAAGCAAATTTGTCGTACACACTATAAAATGAACGGAGGGAATAGTAATTTTAAAAAAAATTTAAGACTACAAGTGCACGAGCCAAGCAATTTTGTTTAAAATCTAACATTCGCCCATCCAAGTTCCATTATGAATGCATTTTACGTCATGAAAGAGGCCGGCAAACAGTTTTAGTGACTCATAAATAGAGGTTCTGATTTTATCTTTATTATAAGTTTGTCAATGCTTTACTCATTTAAGCATTGAAGTTGATCAATGCGGAAAACAAATTCATGTAGCCAATCCCAATTAGCGGAAAAGCACATTCAGGCTCATACAGTCTCCAATATAAGTCACCCACCCTCAAACTTCTTAATGTCATGAAGAAGCACCATTTTATCCTCTTAATTGAATGGCATGAAAAAATCTCAATTCAACAAGAAATATGGGTACATTTGCTTGTGGATGCTTATTAGGTAAGAACACAAGTATCGTACCAACTTCACTCCAATTGAAAAGAAAAATGTTACGCCGGCCAACGTTGTTCCTAAAAATGTCATACACGAATTGCATTTTGGGTTATGCTAAAAGAAAGGAAAGGATAAAAACTTCTATAACGAATGTAACATTGCCCGAATTTTATGCAAATATGACCCATGGCTTGGCCATTTGGGAATTTCGGACATCCCTTTAGCCTTATAAGAAGTGGCTTTACTTAGCCAAAAAAAAAGAAAGAAAGCGGGTGTCTATATTTGCTGCACTTGCTGAATCGTACCCGTAAACTTAGTGAAAAGATCAAACCCAGACTGAAAACTTGTAATAGTCAATAGGCAAGACACAGTTGCGATAATGCCGACCACACTCTTGTCAACCAACGAAACTTGTACTAGTCAATAGGCAAGACACAGTTGTGATAATGCCGACCACACTCTTGTCAACCAACGAATACAGAAACTAATTACATTAGCCAAAAAAAAAACTCAATATGATCTTGGTTTATCAATGGGTTTTCCTTTAAGTAACAAAATTCGAGACAAAAACTAGGACAGCTTTATGCCTTCACCGTAGAATATGGCTCGTGATGTCAGATATAGTTGTGAAATTGACTATGAAAGAGGACCCTGTGAGAAAAATGGGTGTAATCCTCTTCTATAGCTGTACAGCACAATTTCCTCCAAATTACCACAAAACTGCAGTGAGACCTTTGGCTGCAGCTTCTTGATCCTTTTGAACTGAACAAAGATTTCCATCCTCGATGAAGAAACCAAAATTAATACCGAACATGGAACCAACATTTTATCAGCCACTTGCCAAGTCATCTTCACTGTCTTCACTGTCATCGCTGCAAACACATATCCCACAAATGGCTTAAGCAACCACAATTTGATTATGGCGTCCTCATAATATCAAGTACATTGCTGAATCTTGAAAAATCTGATAGTCGAATATTGGAAGCTAAAATTTAAGTACTTGAAACTGAATACTGAATACTGAACGTCTTAAGCTGAAACTTGGAGTTCGATACTAGTGCAAGCGCTGAATTGGAACAAACTGCTTGGCACGAAGTTGAAACTGATATTTACTCTTCATAATTTTGTCGAGAGTTTTAACATTATAGTGGTGAAGTCTTGGTGGTGGTGTTATAGTCTGTGGTGCCTATGAAGCACCAACTGTAATGGCTAGGGAAGAAGGACAGAAATGTAAAGAAAAAGAAATGATTCTGTTCGTATTAGTACTTGAAAATTTACAAAATGTCTGTTGCACAGTCTTCCCACTAGTTATAGCTACAACAGACTTACATTTGGCCATACACCTCCACTCACTTTGTAACAAACTCTAACTAACTACTCGACAACAAGTATGCAGAATTACAGATTTACCACACAAGATTACAGAATTACCAACTCTCCCTAAAGCCTAGTCGCGACATAACACCAACACGCTAGGCAAAGGTGGTGGCTAAGCGGTAGAGGGGTAATTATGGTGGTGGAGTGGCGGTAGTGGAGGGGTGTTAGGGAGGTCGTATATAGGCAGTGATAAATCTAATGCGACTGTTTAAGAACTCTTGGTAGTGGTAGTGGTAGTGGCAGAGCTGTGGTCTACGAAGCAGACATTTTACAAAAGAGGCATGTCGTGACGGACAACGACAATCCTTAAATCAAAGTGCCGATCTACACAACCCAAAAAGAAGGAATAACTAATGCCGTGGGGTCGGATTTTCCTCATCAATTTGCTCTGTGTCAGTGATTGTGGAATGCCAATTATGAAACTCAGAGCACGATAAAAGCCCTTTTACGTATCTTTTACACGAGCTCACAAGAAAGTGGGGAACCCACTCTTTCAAACAACCGCGAAGAAAGCAGTAAAAATGCATGGGAACTTTACAGACATTTCATTATACGGAACGCAACTTAGACGCATCATATATATGTCAGTATTTGATGATTGTATTTCATTGATTAGAACGCCACTATTACATTAATGATACTATGCTACTATATGTTACAAAATGTACTGCATTTTCAATCGTGTCCGCATTGTGTTTTTGTGACGGTACTCCTTGAGCTGTGATCAACAGGATCAGTGCTGGACATGTCGCACCAACGAAACATGGAGATTGCAAAGTCGTGTGACTCTGGTTTCTTTTAATGTATGTCCTACCATATATGACAAGCTGGTCTCTCTTAGTTTCCTCTTTCGTTCTTCTATGCTATAACAAAATCAAAGTTTTTTTTTTTTTTTTGCATAGAATACCTATCAACGTTCCTAACCATGGAATAAAAATCTACTCAAACAGCTTTTAAGAAGACAAAAGCGTAAACACATGGGTCCATCCATTTCATACAGTTGATAAAACTAACCATCTTAGATTTTGAACTGTATGCAGAACTTCTCAAAGACGGAAAATTTGCAAGGTAAAGAGAAGTTGCATAATTGAAACACAAAGGAAATGGTTGATTAGATACCTGTGTTCTGTAAACTTTGACAATCGTCTTGCATCCAAGCCTGATATAAATCTCTGAGCAGCTTGAACATTCTCAGGACCTGGAAACAGGGAATAAAAATGTCGAAATCCACTCTATTTGTTCAAACATATATAAAGCTCCACTTTAAATGGCCAAAATAAAATGTTCAAGTTAAGATAAATGGATCAATATTGACCCAAAAGAAATACAGAAAAAGAATATACCCCTTGCCAATTGAAAGGAGTGCAATGCACATCTTTCTGCAGCGAGTCTCACAGGAGTATTTCCATCTTTCAAACATTCAGATAGTGCAGGCCCATATAATGTAACATGGTTCATAACTTCTGTAGGATTAGCCTGGCATATAACTCAACTGTTAAACTACCTCAAAAATTCCTTGACGGGATTTCAGAAATACATTATAGTTAAAAAGGTGGAAATGGTCAAGCATGTACTTTGGCAACTGCTTTTAGTGCAGATAATGCCCTTCTTCTGACTTCACTGGAGTCATCTTGCATTGCTGTTACCAAGGATATAAGAGTTTCCAGATGTGCAGTGGTGTTTGAGGGTTCACTCTGAGTTTGATGAAGTAGAAGCCTTCCAATTGCTTTTGTTGATGCCTCACGAACAGGGAACTACATGAAAAGTTCATCAGAAACCAAGCATATTAAGAAAACAAAATGTCATTTCAAAAAGATGTTAATACCTTCTCGTCTTTCAAGCTCTCTTTAAGAAAGTGTACGACAACTGAGAACTTCGGAGATGCGCAAAGCATCGAAGGATTATGCCTAAGCATGGAAGAGAATGTGAGTACTGAGCCATGCCTGGCAGACCAGCTAGGAGAAGAGGCTGAATTTGAGAGTTCATCAAGCAGCTCAGAGAGTTGACCATCTTCCATGTACTGTCGTATCATGAATTAGGAGTTAGGTTGATAACGAAAGGGAGCCATATTAAAAAGATACTAAAAACAGTAGTTGTCGATACAAATTGACGAGAAGTCCTTGGATCATGAAAATGCAACCCCCCAATGTTACTGGAAACGGAACGAGACAGCTAATGAAGAATGCGCATGCTCTAAAAGGTGGTAAAAGTCACTAAAGTTGAATTTAAGGTGCTTCGGAGATATTGTCCTACATCATGTAATTTAAAACATATTTCTAGCACCATTACAGCCCACTTATTTCACATTTAACGAATAAAACTCCACTCTCTTGATTGTTCTGTATATGTGTCTTATTTTCTCTCCTAAGGCAACTTTCAAAAAGGGAAAAAAGATATGGGATCAAAATGGACCACTATATCTATGATTGTGGACTGTCTGAATCAACTTTTGGAAAGCGCGTCTCAATGTTTATATCACTGAAGTACAAAATTGTTTGGGTGGCATTGTGCAACCCAATGTCATTGTTCGAATCTCATGCCTGAACCAACATCAGCACATTCTAATACGAAACTTGCATTAAAGAAAAGGGAATAATTCACATTTAACAATTGTACTTGAACCAAATCTCAGTTTAGATTGCACAAACCTGTGAAATGATGCCCAACATACTTGAAGCAGAGGCTCGAATTTGGTCTTCATCATTACATATCAAATCTTGAAGGACAGTGTAGACACGAGTTCTAAAGGTACTGCTCACACTCTTCCCAGCATGCTTGAGGACACCCTTTAAGGCAGTCAAAATAGCATCCCGGACACCACCATCCGATGCCTGATAAAAAATATCACAAGTGTCATAATCTGAAGCTCATAAAATCAAATAACGAAAAATGACAAAAGATCCAAGATTCACCTGCAAACTAGATAAAAGATCGCCGACTAAAGGGTCAACCCTGGTACTCAGTGCACTAAGCTTTCCTAGTGCTAGGGCAGCACCCGAGCGAACAGTCCTGGTCATGGCATGTAATTAGCATAGGAGATAAAGGGCCAAGAAGGCTGCATTACGTATAAGCAAAAAGCAACTAATGCATGCTGGTCAAACAACCGCAACTCCGCAAGAGACAACCAAGCAAACAAAAGTTCCACCGAATAGTCTTCAAAAGTAATTTAACAAATTCATATGCAATAAGAAAGATCAAATTAACATCCGGACAGTAATTATAACTCAGTGAAGGCCCTTTTGTTTGGCAAAAAAATGCTAAAAAGAACACCATCAAAACTACCTTGTGTTATCCTGAAGACACTTAATAAATGTTGTTTGAAGCTGCGGAAGAAAAGGTTTGAGGGCCATTCCCCCCTTCCATATGATGACACTCAAAGTTGACAAAATAGCACTCTTCACCTGCCAAGGGAAACGATCACCTATTATCCTGATAAGAGGCCTGCAAATAAAGAGAATGCATCGCAAAGGTTAGTATTGGAAACAAAAAAATTTACCGGACTCCTTGACAGAGAATCCTCAAATTGCTCTTAAGCTTATTGAAATCTTGACTTCCATGGAAGTGACAACAGGTGGTTCTATTAACTGACACGAAAATAACTGAGGTACAACTCGAACTCCCATCAACTACAAATTGTCATACATACCCAGTAATGGGAATAACAAACTCCTTGAGTGTTTGTTCGCTTGTCACTTCAATTAACTCCCCAAGGCCTTGAGCTGCCTGCTCCCTCAATTCTGCTGATCCACTAGTAAGACCCTGGAGATGAAACAGCAAATCAGAATCCCAATTATTTGGACACAGATTGTTGGAAAAACAATCAAATGGACAGAACCCCTGTCGTAAAAAAATGCCAAAATCTCAATTTCGTCAAATAGACAAGGCTGCATTTATTTTAAATAGGAAAAAACATAACCCAGTGACTGTAATGCAATAAATCATCTCAAAACTAAAATATTTACCCATATCATGCACCTGATCCCCATAAACAAGTAGCAGAATGAATGATTTGAAGTGGGATGCACGAGTCTGCTTGCAAATGAAGTTATGCACACTTATCTAACACAGAAGTGTCTAGAAAACTGAGCAACGAACAAAAGAGATTACACGTGACTTTTATGGCATGTACATGGCAAAGCAGAGCAAATCACCAGAAATATCCTAACCCAAACCTCTTTCTATCTTTTCTTGAGGTTTTCTTGTACCTTCTTTGCATGTCAAAAGCTTGTCAAGAACCATGTCCACATAGTGATTTTCTTACTTCCCACGTCATATAAGAACAGGAAAATGGTAAAAAATGTCTTCTTCTATATGTGCCTTTTTTTATAGGGTGTAGTATTGTTTATGAGCATTTCATCACCAATAATAGAATTTGGTACATACCTATATAAGAGAATGTCCAACTATACATGTCAGACACATCCCTTGAGTCGAGAATTGAGTGTTGACAATGACACAAGTACTTAAGACATTTAAGAAAGTCCATAGACCGCAAATATGTCCAACAAAGCATGGAACATTGCTTCAGCATTTAAACTAAACAAAGAGACAATAAATTACAATAGGAAACATAAAATTATCCAAATGCATCTTCGGGTAGAATACAAATGTATGACAAGCAGAAATACCTGGAGAAAGATAGGAAGCAATGGTTGAAGAGCTTTAGGGAGACACAACCCAGGTATAACAACTGGCCCTCCCTGCACGTCGTTTTACCCAAAAAAAAAAAAAGGAAGGGAAGTTAAGGACACTCATATTACGTAAGACCCAAAAAAATGACTGCATGCTCACATATGCAGTGCAACTATGCATTTACCTTCCTTTTCCTACGCTCTTTATCTCGGGAAGTAGAAACAGCATCACGAACTAACTTTACATATGAAGGAAGAAGATCTTTCGGAACTGAAGTGACAACTCTCGACAAAGCTTCCCAAGCAACCTGTTGAATATTTTGATAAGACTCTAATAGCAACATAGAAACACAAAAGAATAGCAAAATTACTTATAGGGAATTACTGAAACAGTAGTTGAATCTGAATCACTGAGCAAAATGATCAGGGTGGATATCATGTTTGGCGCTTCATCAACCAAATATAACTTGCTGTTTTTGAAGAAGTATCCAATCAAATATGAAGAACTCCGTCTAATAGAAGCCTGCAACGAAAAAGAAACATGAAGAGAGAGAGAGAGAGATCACCAAATAATCCACAGCAAAACCATACCTGATGATCACCAACTCCTTTAAGAAGCTCTGATATCAATGGTTCTATGCCTTCCTCATCAATAACTAAGATAACAGTCTCTGCAGCCTTCTTTGCCAATGTTTGAACTTCCTAGATTTCCAAACAGAAGCCAAGCAACGTCCATTGCCACAGGAAAAGGATCAAAACAACGCGACGACTATTATATCAAAAATGATATCACATGAAAGTACTAAAACAGTTACACCCTCCATCCAACATTGCCCCTTTATCTCGATATTTGAAAGTATTCATTACCATTTGTAACGAAGAGTAAACTCATAATTTTTCATACCTTGTTATCATCAACCATTGCAGAAAGTAAAGCCGGAATGACAGTACTGAGATGGAAGTCCAAACCAGGTCCTGCAACCTCAGCAAGAGCTCCCAAAGCATGTGCATTGAATGCGCTGAAGCATAACCAAACGTCTTAGCAGAAAGCATGAAATTCAAAGACATACCAATGAGGGGGGAAAAGGAGATCTGTATACGTACGACAGAGGAAGATGGACCAGCTTGGGCAAAATATGAGGCAAAACAGCTGTAGTCCTGACACTAGAATTCACGAATAAAGGACTTTTAGGGCAAAAAACAGCTAAAAAAGTGCAGCGGTGAATGCAAGACATGGAATATTCTAACCTTAAGATCTGTTTCAGGCCATCGAGAGCCGTATCAGAGGTTTCATTATCCTCCAAAGCATGCAGAAGTGTTGGGATAATCTCATCAATTGCTTGCATTCCAGCACTCTAAATCATTATAAATTGGTTCATTTGCAGGTCATTTGTACTATGCAAAATAGACATCTAAGATACTTGAAAAAATCAGAAAGAGCACCTTATAAAGTGTGCTGAATGCTAAGCCTGCTGACTCACGAACCTCAGGCATGCTATTAAATAAATATCACCAAAAGATCTCAGTCAGCATAATAGAAATATGATATACTAAGGGCATCAAATACAAAGAAGAGAATCAACAGACCTATCACAAAGCGCTGTACGGATGGTAGGAATCAGCTCATCCATAAAACTTAATAGCTGACTCTTGCCAGCACTAGCCATCACTTCGCTCAGACCAATGCACACGCCCTGTCAGTGTAGATGAAATTAGACTTGCAGACTAACACAAAAGATTAACAAGAGTAGAAACAAAACCGCATACTCGTTGCTTTCTGGACCAACAAACAGAAATTTTTGTTTCAAGAAAACAAAACCAAGAAAAAAAGGGCCAAAAAGGATAAAAGGAACAAGCTGGATGAATTCTTGAATCCGCAGTTTTTCCTACCTTTTAGCTCAATCATAGAGAAGGAAAATCCTGCCCTAAACATTTCTCACAACCATAAACTGGCACACTTTCGCGACAAAACACATTCTAACCACTCTTTTTACCAACTTCTCTTCCCCGGGGTGCATATGCTGGAACTTCGTGCACTGCATACGCCCTTCTATATTCCTTTCTATCCCTTCTCTTATTTTCCTCTCCCTTTTAACTCTTGGAAAACAATACCTTTTCCGCTGATAGTTATTTATTTACGTTCATGCCTTACCACATAGATTCAAATTTTCATAGAACTTGTGTAGACGACCGACCCTTTACCGGCCACATTACAGTGTGGCCCAAAATGTTTCGTAGTACATACTGATCCATAATAAACCATTGAATCTTCTTCTAACCCACCGATATGGGACAAAGATAGAATATTACAACTTGCCTGCGTTGAAAGATTCAACAAGAGCAAACGAGCACAAACTCCACAAAATAACTAATTCTAAGTATCAGATGAGATACCAACGGCTTAGATTCAAAGCAGTTACTAACCTTTCATGGAGAGAGAATAATATGAGAACATGAGTAAAAACTCCACAAAACAAGACTTGTTATGTCCCCAATCAATTTCTACTCCTCCTCAGGTTATCCCGAATTGCATAACCAAAAGGAAAAAGTTTACAAAGTTGGCAATGTTGGCATAAAGAATGGCTTACAATGGAATAACCAAACTTAGCAACCTTTTCAAGCCTTCCAATAACCAAAGTTGGCAACATTTATCTAAATAACAAAAAATAGTGGGTTCTACTCACAAAAGTTACTCCATATGCATTTAATTGTTTTATACTCACTCTCCACTTTGGCAAGTAGCTGTGCATTTAAAAATGTTGGTCACTTTGTGGATTTTAACAAATGCTCTCCACTTTCACTTATTTACTAATGTAGACCATTAAATTGAGAAAGAAAAAACTTACCGTTGGATTTGAAATTTTGCCACCTCATTTTGATTATGTCATTGTGGACCTCAACATTATTAAGCTTAACAACCCCTTAAATGGATAACCAAAAGTTTTGGCAAATTTTGATTATCCATTTTTGGTTATGCCATTGGGGATACCCTAAGTCTTTAATGATAAAGCTTAAAGCCTTCTCCTACGTTCTCACTGATGCAAGATAGAGGTATTACGGTAATACCATCTAAGTATTACAAACTACCGCTACATTGGATGCATATAGCAAGAACTTACAACCTAGTAACCTACCATTTACATCATCCATTACTGTAATACCCCTATCTAGGTCATTGAACTCATCTACTGCAAACGATACATAATAACACACATGATACATTAATATGATGTTATCTCTTTTTGTGGATTTGAAAAATATGTAACTGAACTTGTTTGGGAAAACAATATAAACTGGAAGTTTAATATTGTTACTGGAAAGATCATAGTATATCTGTGGTTTCTTTATTTTTCATCACAAAATCTGCTTCCTTGGTGACTTGGCGTTAGGTATCTTCATTTGGGGCCACTTACAACGGACATTTTTTCCCCCTTTCTCGGCAAATCATTTGAAAAGGAACAACATGGAGATTAAATATTGAAACCTCAATGATATTTTAAGAAAATATAGAGGACATAACACACAACTTTTAAGGAAGAGAAATGTATTGAGGATATATTTAACGATGTGATAAATTATACGTATGTCAACTACTCATGTTTTGTGGGGAGGATGAAATAGACTTGATGGATGAAGAGTATACCTGAACTCCCAGATACCCCTAATATCGTATTATTCCAATCTAAATACATAAAAAAAAATACCACGCAAGTAAGGTACGCATAACACATGGCAGAAATTCGTAAAATTTATATCCTCAAATATGTCGATCGGATAAGGAATAGATTATGAAAAATAAATTGTGTAACTAATTGTCCAACTTATACTTACTTTCCCTGATACATGACGCATATCCCAGTTCCGTACATAAAAAATAAAACACAAATACACGAAATATCTTCCCTTTTGAAAATACTCTATGTACTCAAGATATCGTATTTTGTGAAACAATTTAAAAGGAGGAACTTGAAAATCTACTGTACTTTCTTTTGTATTATAAGTTGAGCACACATCAACCACAAGCTTATGATTATGATTAGGACCCCAAACCATGTTTCTTATCTAACCTAACAGACAGTTGCATTTGGCCACAAAACCCATTGAGGAGAGAGTTCATGCAACCATATCATTAAGTTAGATAACCATAAGATCCATATCAAGCATGACAGTACAAGAGTGTAATTAATAGTTGGGGAAAAAGAGGACAAAGCTAATTGTTGCCACTAGTGTATATTTTTGTTGAATTAGTGTTCAAGAGAGAATGAGTCACAACAGTTGCCAAAACAAAGAAGCATATTTGTCAGCAACATCCGCAAGAAATAGTTATCGAGCCTGAGCAGAAAGTAAAGAGAAGATCAATAAATTAGAATTTAAAGGGGAAAAACTCTCACTTGTCTTCTACTTGCATTAGGGTCATTTAGCCCTCGTGATAAAATTGGAATGATCAAAGGTAACACTCTCTCCCCAAGCTTCCTAACAAGCTCACCAAGTGATCTCCCAGCAACCTGAAAAAATGTGTATATCAGTTTCCATTGTGGAAACTATATGATAGCTACAGAAACACTGAAAGAGGAATGGCGGACCTGGCGCCTTTCAGAGGAAGAAGATGCAAGAGAAGTAATCAAAGTATTCATTAAAACCGGCATAATTTCCTTCAAAGTCTTTGGAGTATTTACAACTATGGTCTTCCACACATGTAAGGCAGCCTGAAAGAGGGAGAGACTTCAGTCTAAATATCCAAAAAGAAAAGCTAAAAGGGGACAGAATATACTAAAAAGCAAATCAAGTCATTTCATTAACACTATAAATACCTGGCGCACTGTTAAGCTCACATCAGTTCGAACCATATACAATGCAGCAAGAACCTCATTACGCTTCTCTCTTCCAAGTACCTCAATGATAGCACGTCCCTGTGCCTCCGTACTTGCACCTTCATCATCACTACCACCCTCAAGAAGTGCTTTTCCAGAAGTTCCAGCTACCTAATAGATATAGGCCATTTCAGATAATGGGGAAAAAGATATTCCTTGAAGATAACCTTGAAAAGGTGAGTAGCATGTACCTTGAACAAGAGATCACCCAGCAATTCAACAGAACTTTGTCGAATGCGCCAACTATCACTGAAAATACCATCTTCAACAGCTGGAAGGAGCAGTGGCAATGACCTGACATGGTCGCAAAAAAGTGTTAATACAAAGCAAACTGATTTCCCAAACATACCGTACATCATTATCATGATAAGTAACCCACTTTTACCATGCATATTCAAGTACTTTCATTACAAGCTTAAGCTGCCAACACGATAACTATTTCTATTTCCCTCCGTCAATTTGTAATTCGCTAAAACTTAGAGCTAACATCACCTAGATCAACTTCAGAATTATGTAGATCACATGTGGAAACACACAACAATTAAATGCACAGCCAAAAAGCACGTACGTTGTTGCGTAATGCTCAACCAAGACATGCCCAGCACTGAGTGCGGCCTCACGTACAGACTCATTCTCATCCGCAAGGCCTGTACAATGGTACAACCAGATGATATCTCAAAGTAGGAGCAAGGATTATGGTGGAGTGTACAAATGACATAATATCTCCTTTCAAAAAAGTAAATGACATTATATCTGAACCAATATAGACACAAAACACAAAGACAAGGAGAAAAATACTACTTACCATCAAGGATAGCAGGCAACACCTGCTGCAAATAGTTCTGGAATTGGATACCTAGTGACCTTGGCAAATACTAAGAAAGAAATTCATTTAGAAACAAATAACAAAGGAAATTTCATAAGCAATTACGGCCATTGCATACACCACATATTCATTTCATGATTCATCTTCCTCACCTTGAAAAGCGTCAAATAACCATCACGCACAGATGCTTTCGGATGAGAACAGTTGCGAATGATATCAGGAAGTATCTGTTCAAAATAGTCCTTCCCTAGCGCAGCCACAACCTAGAGAAATAGGAGAGCAGCCACTTAATCATCCAAAATATTCTTAACTACAGACTAGCCGCAAAAATGACAAGCCACGCATTTATCACCAATGCTATAATTACATGGCACTCAACTAATGTCCAGGAATCTATTCCAAAAGAAAAGTGTAACATCAAGTGGTGAGCACTGAAAACAATATTTTCCAAGTTCTCTAATATATCTTTACCAGACATTCCACGCTAAGGTACATATATATTCAGGAAGTCACCACCTATCAACATACAGCTGACCTCTGCTTTTTAAAAAGTTAACAATCAATAATTGAAATCAACAAAAATGAATAAGGCTAAGCAAATTAATACTTCGGTCTGGAAAAAGTCACAGCTCTCATAGATATGGTTGTAGAAAACATCGAATCTTAGTTGCATGAAGCAGGAGCGGAAGCGGGACAGGTGGCGGGGAAGAAGCAGAAGTACCTAGAAGCTATATATTTTTTTATACATTTTAGTACTTTAAAGCATGAATATTTATCATATATATAGCATGAATATTTACATGCTTATGAGGTTCTATCGTAGTTGCGAGTGAGTTCCTTCCCCAATGGGAGCAAGGTTCTTAGGAGAGTTTAAATAATTGAATCAGGAGCGCAGGAGCAACATTCTGAGGAACATTTACAATTGCAAAGAAAGGAAAACGTGGTGATTCTCGTGGCTAAGAAAAGCCACGAATTTTGGAACATGTTTGTGATGACTCAAATCCTCAATGGATTGGGAAAAAAAAACACCCTGAAATATTGTGGCGATTCTATTCACGATAAACTTATGGAAACGACTAGGGCACACCACCCTACGGTAACCTTAAATGCAATGTTGGATCCGACAGGACCTTAGCACACTCTAGTATTAATGAGATATATGCCTATTAAATCGAATTTGCTATAAATTTCATGTTATCTGCTTTACTCGTATGGAACTATGCCGTATCCTCCAGTTGCGGTATGTTTTCCACTCACTGAGCTTTGAGCTCACAACGTTAAATTTCATGTTCATAGTGGACTCTGATGAAATTGTGGTCCTATTATTCTCACCCGTCCAAAAGTAACCTTGCATGCCCACTATAGGTTAATCCAAATATTGTTTTGTAAGTATGAGAGTGACGTATTAACCCAAAGTACGAAAACAAAATCAGTTCGTTCAAGTAGGTAGCTGACGTGATAATATTGAATTCTCAGGACCAGTAAAGTACTGAGGATGAAAGGGTTCCAACAAGAAAGACCACAAAAATAATTAGTCCACAAACTCTAACCTCACTTAGCCCCTGAGCGGCTCCAGATCGTTCTACGTTGCTACCATCAGACTTGAGTGTATCCAACAACCATGGAACAAGATCTGGGAAGTTATCTTCTCCCATTCCTCTAATGAGAGAACCAAGGGCCCTTGCAGCAACTGACCGAACTTCAGGGATTGGATCCACAAGAACCTGTATTTCAAAGGGTCAAGAAGCATTACAACATATCATCAGAATGGGCAATGCGCAAGCCACCAAAGAGTTCAATCGTACCTTTTTAACTTCAGGAAGTAGTAAGAGAATGTAAGGAATCATGTCCTTGGGTTCTGTAACCAAAGAACACATATTTCCAACAATCTGGGCAGCTTTCTTTTTAGTCTCTGCACTCCTTTCTCTCAGCCCTCTATGAACTATTGGTACCAAAAGTGCGAGCGAAGGAGCATCTATAGAATTAATGAATGTCGTCTGCAACAAATTAAAGTACATTTACAGAATTTTCAGTTGAAAATATAATAAGCAATAGATGCATGATAATTGTCAGCAAGAAGTGGATATCCTTACTTGCAGGAGGATGTCAAGGGAATGCTTCGTGTAGTCATTTGGATCAGTAAGACCCATTAGAAGAGTAGGGACAAGAGCAGAGATTTCAGGATTTTTTATGACGCTACCAACCTAGGAATAGGACAGAGTCAAAACAACAAAAAATAACACAAGAATGCATAACAAAATAAAAACACCAAGTATCACCTGCTGAAGAGCAGTTTGCCCAGCTGACTGAACTTTAGGATGGGTGTCAGTAAGCACCTGCAATCAAAAGAGTAATATTGATGTTAAAATTTCTATGTTTCTTAGAAGAAGACAAATTACCTATCAAAACAAGGAAGCGACAATATCACGTTTTGATTGAGATACCTCGGTCAATTTTGGCACAACTTTAGGAAGGCATTGAGAGAGTTGCTGTGGGGCACAGTAAGCCATAGCTCCAAGAAGTTGAACACTACTTTGCTTCGTTCGCCAAGCTCTATCTTCAAGGCCCTGAGATTGTGCCAACAAAAAATGATGTTTGATAGCATGCTGTACAATCTTGAATCTTCCTAAAAGAAAATGGCGACAGTTTTGTATGGAGAAGTACCCATTTTTTCAAGGTCAAAGAAGATTGAGATCCAAGCAGATCGATTAAGTTCAAAGAAGATTGAGATCCAAGCAGATTGTTTAAGTTCAAGCTCTAAGATCATTTGGTAAAATACAAACATAACAGAAGAGCAGCTGCAGTAACCCGTAACAACTTTGAATATTGTTTCGAACATCATAAGCTATGTTAACAATAAGGGCAAAGTGCACTGAATTACTGACAACTAATAAATTATAGTGAGCCCCAAAAATATCTTGTGATACACTGATCCAGGAGGATATTGATTTATGTCATCATTATCCATTAGATGTCAGGAGTTTACTCAGTTGTCGTTATCTATTTAGATGTTAGGATTTTACTTAGTAATTTTAATGTTATTTTAGCAGTTATCCCACATGGGATCTAGGTTTTGTCATCATTTGGTTATGTTTCGAAGAGCCTATTTAAAGGGCTCTACTCATTGCACTCATTGCATTCAGTTAGCTGATGAAGGATATTTGATACTGAATATGGTATTGATACAGAGATATCACTACTTCCTTAGCACAAGGATGTCGATGGGTCCTTAGGTACAGGGATACCTAGGGTTCTAAACCTCATTAATTAAGGAGCTTATGTAATTTCCCATTACTGCCATTGCTCCATCTCAAATTCCTGCCCCAATTTTCTATAGCTCAGTTTCCTTTACCACGTACAACAATATGTAGAGCAACACTGCATGGTTTTGGTAGATCGTCCTGATTCCTGGTGATAAGAGATGACAGAACAAAATGTTCACGATTGAAATTGACCTAAACGTTCATTTAATGACATAATGAAATGTTTATGCAACGACAGAATCACTATAATCACTTGAGATATATATGATGAGCATGCAGCCATTAATTGTCAAATTGTAAGGACCATAGGAATACACATCACTAGAAGTGGCAAGGTCAAATACTATAAGAGGTTATTTGAGATTAGAACCTTTAGAAGTGACGGAAGGACAAGCTTCACCCCGTGAACACTGAGCTGAGACATCATTGCACGAGCAGCACATTCAGCAGCTTCTCGAACAGCTACAACTTGATCAGAGAACGAAACCAAGAGTAATGGTAACATTTGAATTACATACCTGAAAATAAAGGGAAAGGGGGGATGAGGGCGGGGCAAGTTAGCTCAATATGGTTACCAACGGCGTGAAGATCCTAGTTTGGCAACAGTATCTGTGTACTTACGGTTCAAATAATCTTCCAAGTTTCTCACAAAGGCACTCAAATGCCAGCAGCGCTCCTTCACGGCTTTTAGCAGAATTCCTGCAATTTAAGAAGAAACAAGTGGCTAATTCATCATCTTTGTGACCTATTTTCCATCCAAAATCAAACCACACATGAAGAAGTTGTACATGACTGAACTCCCGGGATACATAATTTTATTAATTGGTAACAAAACTCTATTACAAAATTGAAGAAAAGTTGCAAGAAAAAGGAGCATAAGAAGTAAGCCAAAGACCACACAAGAAATAAAACCACTCGAGACTTGCATTACAAATCTCTCCCTGCCCTCTAATCTCCAGAGATTGTCTTGAACAAAAACTTGACCTCAAAAAGGGAAGAGATTGAAGCCTAAAAAGATTACAAATCAAAAGAACTATCCCATGACGCTTCTATATCCTCAAACGTGTCCCCAAACCTTTCAACAAAACAACCCAAAAATAGCGAGAAAGGGGACCAATTCCATAACACTTTTGCTTTGTTGTGGCATCCAAACCCCCAAAAGTCCATCAAAAGAAGTTGAGAATCCCAGGCCAGAGGCACCAAACAAGACTCCAGAAAGGCCAATTCCATTTGCAACCCATTCTTTTCTCCATACATTCCATTTCTAAATACAACCCTATTTTTTAACTTTTAGTTAATTTCTAAATGCAACCCAACAAAACACAAAAACTTCCCAACATACCCTTTCTAACCTAACACGATTATTACATTCTGAGTGATTCAGCAAAGCAAGAGTACTCAATTTTACTCGCACCAGAACACTGGGCGAGCAGCCCTGCTTACTACCTTCATTGGGCCAAGACAGGATATGGTGCTTCTTGGTGATCTCCTAGCTTACCACCAGTCAGCTTTCCACCACATGTTGCCGTTGTTTGACACAATGCGGTCAAATAACACTATGTAGAAAACGCAAGTTTACAAGACTACAATATAAGTGGAAGCATCAATAAAAAAAAAAAAATTATCAAATCCAAGGGATGCCTGCTGAGTCGATGACAAGAGTTTTGCTATGATATCAAATCTAAGGGATCCACATTCCACACAGACAAGAGTTCCAATTCAAAATCATCTGCGATTGATAGAATATCAATTATGTAACCACCATTGTCCACTGAATTTAACCAGACAGATAACTCTCATAGTCTCATATAATAGTACACTCGCGCGACCTGAGACAAGTAACTAAGGAGGCCAAGTACTTAAGATAACTTAACCAAGGGAACATAAAAACAAGGTTCTAGATTGTAGCATAACTTTTAACATAAAAATTCAGAAAATATTTGACAAAAAAAAAAGGTTAAAAAAAGCAATTGCAGCAAATGTATGTACATATACAAGCATACACCTAGAGCTATATGTATATATACATATATGTCGCCTAATGCATGTAAAGATCGTTCTTTGTATCAATGAATCGGAGGAAAGCTGACAAAAAGTTAAAATAGCAACAAACCTATCAACAAGACCTTCTTGTAGCGCCTTGGCAATACCATACTTCTTGAGGCATGAAATTCCAAATCCCTTTACCACCCCAGCAAGTCCAAATGCTGCTCCACGCCGCTCTCCATATTTATCACTTTTCATTAGCTGATTCAACAGCCTAGAAACAAGAGCCGGCGCATCTTCCTAAGTCAACACAATGAAACGAATAAGAGGAGAAAAAAGGTAGTACAGCACAGTGTATATGGACACAAAGATCTGATATAATCACAGAACTTCAAAATAAAATAGTAACACAACGGAATCACAAAGCCAACATAAATGCCATCTAAAATCTCTAGGATTATCAATGAAGTGCATAACCATGGTTCGGAGCTTTGGTAGTGGTCGTTGAATGGGCAAGCAAAAACAAAAACAACAGTTCTAACACAATGGAACCATACCATCTAAAACCTCTAAAATTGTCTATCAAGTTCAGTCCACAAAATGAATAACAGAAAAGAGGGAGTATTATTTGGACCAAAATGGATGGATGGAGTTAAGTTGGAATGGTAAGAAGTTGTAACACACATCTTTGGGCCACTTTAATTTACAGTTTTCAATATATAAGCACATGTGTTTATGGAAGAAGTATATATGCGTACATCTGATAAATGCCACTAGTTAGGAAGTAAAGTGTGTGTGTTAGGAGAGAACAAATGACAGAGAGTCTTGAAGATTGCACCACGCAAACACCCAGAAACAGTTACAGAACAGAAAAAAAAAAGTCATGCTACAACATTTAGCTTGGGAAGGAAGAACAGATGTGTGGCTTGTCCCTGGGAAGAAACTAAAGTTGATCGCTACGAAACAGACAGCATGAAACATAATCTGGCAACATATGCTGCAACACTGTAACTAACACATAATGCAAGATGACTGAGATATTACGATGTAAGCTGATTCCATATTCAGATTATAATAAGTGCAGAAATGCAGACATGGAAGCCTATTAACTTTTTTTTACGTTAAGTCCTTAATTCATCTTACTTGACTTAAGTTGGGCTATTTTATGGTTATACATCACCAGAGTAGTTTGCATGAATTGGGCTTTAATTTGGAGGTTTAAGGACTCGAAGACAGAGCGGGTTGCAATTTGGAAAAGCCAAAGCGAGGAATAAAGGATTAAGTACACTCTTAAAATACGTGAAAGACTTGGAAGACTTTGAATTACCTGGAAACCAAACCCATCCACATTTAGAAAGAAATTCTAGGATTCAATTCAATTCAGTGTTTTGGATGTCTCTCTCTTTCCGTCTTTCGATGACCGATAGGGATTATTGAAGTCAGGTAGGAAACATAATTTTATATGCTACAGGTTTGCGTGATGTAAGAATTTTCCAATTCGGACATTTACAAGGTCAAAATGGGCCCACAAGCTAAGTTTAAAATGGTGGAAACATTCCATCCCAATTTCCTTGTTACTTTTTAGAATCTAGCCTATTTGGGATTACATAGAAGTATCCTATGCAGCTATGCCAATAAATGCATACACCTGTTAGTTGAAGGGGGTTGGTTGATGATTCTCGAGGGAGAAAGCAGAGGTTACGAAGACATGCGCAGCTAAAAAACCTTTCCTGGGGTTTAGATGAAGACCGTAGCCAAATAACATTGTCTCATATTTATGGCTAGGATTTCTACTATTGCTTCAACGGTTGTATGAGATCAGGTTTTGAATAAGGCTAAGGCATTGTTTGTTTATTTGTTTTGGGCGAATTTTTTTTAAATGAACTTGGAACTTCTTGTTCGTTTGTGAAGGAACTTTTTTCCCTTTCCACGTGAATGGGGTCCACCCATTCACTGTTATTCACATCCTACCCCAAAAAAAGTTGGACCAACCAATCACGTTGGGGTTGGGGTGAGGGAGGCCCAGCGTTAATAGTCAAAGTGGGTAGAGTGAGAGAGAGAGAGAGACCGATACCCATTGCTGCACCTTGTGTCGGTTAAAATGGGTTCTCATCTCCAAATTAGGTATTAAAATTAAAATTGGGAAACGGAAACCGAACAGGTGTAAATTACTTTGAACCTTCCTACTGCAACACATTTTTTTACTTTCTGTGATGGTCAATTCATGCTTGCGCAACAGATTTCATTTATTTAAGATAAGCTGCTAGGAGAGAAGAGTCATGCCAACGAGAAAAGTTGTCCCTTTGGAATATTCGTTCCAGGCCTAAGGTAGTCTATGCTAATCGGTAAACTGCAAACACGCCCTAGGCAATACTGTTAGGGCTTGTTGCCACTGACAGGTCATTGTTCAATTCAGTAATATATCTCTAGACAGGAATTTGCAATTCATACAAAGTATTACCGGACACGACTAATACAAGTAAAAAGGGCTACCCAATGCAGGAGGCTCCAGCTACTACAGGGTCAAAGGAAAGGATAGATGTACACAACCTTACCCCCGCAAGCAGAATGGTTGTTTCTGAGACTTAGAACCAGTGGCACTAGGTCGCATAGGTGCAACCTTCAAGGCTGCCCGTCACAGAACTGCTAGGAGTAAGAAAAAGAATAATATTTTCCCACAGTATACAGAGACACGTATATACATATAAGCTCACAACCTAACATTCTGCTACATCCTCTCGCTTCCCTGAACATGGTCCCACTCCGTGCAACTCAGTACACTTCAATAGAGAACTAATAAAACCAACAGCTGAGATGTTTGAAGAAAATAGGAAAGCAGCAAAAAAAAGATCTGTGACATTCGGCCAAACGAACAAGAGAGAGAGAGAGAGAGAGAGAGAGAGGGTTTCTACGGTCGTTGATCTTTGGTTCGGAAACCACAACACAATGGACAACACGACAAGATAGAAAGAAACAAAGGGGTCACCGACGCCAGTCTTTGATCACAAAAGCACCACAAAATTAATGAGTATCTAAGTAGTGGAAATGCTCACCCTCACACTTGTTTCTCCTTCTTTGGTGATCTTTCGATCGGAAAGCATCGAGACTTCACCAACTACGGGTTAAGAAGATGCTCTCTCTCATTCTCTTGTGTATGAGAAGCAAGATTCATGTTTGTTGGGCCCGAAGTACCCCCATGGATTTGGTTACACAATGCCACACCCTGCAACCGCACTAAAAATAGACTTGCGGGTGCGATGTCGAATGTCATAAAAGACTTAATTGAAGCCCTTCCTAACACCAATTGGTTTTAGGAGAGATGGTGGAAAAGCAGTCCGACAAGTGGTATCAGAGCCAGAAGGTCATGGGTTCGAGTCACAGGAGCGTCATCGTGAGAGAGGGATTGTTGGGCCCAGAGTGCCCTCATGGATTTGGTTACACAACACCACTCCCTGCAACCGCTCTAAAAATAGACTTGTGAGTGCGATGTCGAATGCCATAAAAGGCTTGATTGAAGCCCTTCCTAATACCAATTGGTTTTAGGAGAATTGGTGGAAAAGCGGTCAGACAAGAGTGTTCCGGGCAAAACCTCAGAATATAAAAATGGGACACAGTCAAACACATGCTCAACGTGTATCCAGGACGTATCCACATGTCCCTTGGACATGCAGATTCCACACGTCTGTGTCCCAAACATCTCCAGTCTGTCGGCTCTTCTTAGCAGCTAAGAGAAGATAACTACAAGTTATGAACAGGACCCCCAACCCATAGAATTTAGTAATTCCTCAGAAGAAATCCGGATACTTGTTTCCCAAAAGCTGGTGACTAGTTCAAATGCATCCCAATTCTTTGGACAAACTGAAACATAAAAGGAAAACAAGAAAAAAATTCACAATCCTGACTCCTTTCGAGAGAAAAACTTCAAACGTACTTGCTTTGACTGCATTAGTGGAGACAAGCAACTTGAGACTGCCCTCTGAACAGATTCAGATGGAGTATTCAACACGTCCAACAATTTGTCTACAACCGTGAGGACTTTTGGATCATCCTGTACCAAAATAATACTTATCAATGCTAACAGGAATAGTCAAGGAAATGCTAGACTAACTCAAAAGAAACTAGGGATGAAAAATTCAACCTTTTCCAGATGCTTTGCCAAAGCTCCAGTAAAGATCACAACACCCTCACGCACCAAATCATACCTTTCTTCGTCAGATGCCTGACCAAAGAACAGAAGTCAAATTAGAATAGTGAACTCCTCTTCTGGCAATATTAATACCCGAAGACAACTTTCTAGTCCCATGTTAACAAGAAAACATTATACACGCTGAACTTAATTCAAGCTGAAAGCTTGTTGCTTATAATAACCACTAACCTTCTTGTTTAAATAGTTCTCAAAAATTGGAAATAACAAAGCCACGTTGTCTCTTCCATGCTTATCAATAATCATTATGCCAGCATTAATCATTCTTCCTCGAACATCAGGGTTAATATCAGCCTGCATTTCGCAATTTTCGACAAACTGATTACAATTGAAAATACCTGACTTTATCACAATCAAATTTCATATAAGTAAACAATCAAACGGTAAGTGTATGTTGCTATGTTGCTACTTAGGTATAACAGGTAATCAAATCATGAAGTACTCTCTTTTCCTTTCTTTGGCCCAATATAATCATTCTATTTCAAACCCTTTAACGTCTGGTAATGCTTCTGACTTGTATCAAAACATTAAGTTTGTTTCACTAGTTGCATAGGTAGGGGGGGGGGGGGGGGGGTTGTTCTTGCAGATGTGTTTGGAAACATGAGAGATGAAGAGAGAATTTGACATAGTCTGTGACATGTCATAAACTA
>JAXBDA010001206.1:34516-59578 GCA_036023075.1 Gaultheria prostrata
GCTGTTGGAGGTGCGGGGGGTGGGCGGGGTAGGAGTAGTTGGCGAATGACAAATCAAAGGATAAATACGGTTAGAAAAGGGGAGGGAAAAGGAAAACGAGTGTTGTGTTTGGATAGGGTAAGATGTTTGCTGGGGCTCCATTAAAGACAGCATTGTTGTTGGTACCAGTATAAATGTAAGAGGAATTCGAGAAACAAATTTTCTGCAAAGCACAGGGGTACTGCCCTGGTGCCAAAGCAACACCAACAATAAGTACTTGTAGTTATCTACCCTTATCTAAACATGTCTAATCAACTAACACAGGAGAGCAAAGCAAAAGGAAATGCCATCATTTGCAAGAAAATGCAACCATAATACCAATTCATATCTTACCAGAGCTCGTGATATGAGAAACGTCATAACAACAGGCAGGTCTTTGGTTCTAAGTACATCTGCTGCAGAATGTAAAGCTAACGCAATTCCTTGTCTACCTAGCCAACCAGCATCAATATTGTCCTCACCAAAGCCAACGTCACGGATGTACAATGAAAATAAAGTCGAAAGGGACTCCTGAACAATATAATTAATCCATGAAGAACATACACCAGGAACTTGTTACAAGTGTGCAGGTTGAATTTATCCCTACCTGAATAGTATCCGGGTTTTCATCCAAAGCAGCAGCCAATGCCTCAGCAGCAGCCGAACGAACATTGTAGTTAGCATGCGAAAGTGCTTTAAAAATCCCAGAATAGTCTGTGCCAAAGTCAATGCCATAGCGATCCCATAAATCCTCTGCCACATCTGCAACTGACTGAACCCATAGACGCAGGAAAACCACAGTATAAATGACATTTTTATGTTAAGCAAGAATAACATAGCAAGCAAGATGAAGAAAAATTAAATAAATGATACCACAAAGGAGATTGCAGCACCATTAGACGAGTATGGAAAAGCAATAAAACAATCCAGAAAAAAGGTTCATGCAAAATAAAAGGTGTTGGAAATCCTAAGTTATCAATTTTGAAAGAATTGCTTCAGAATTCTGAGTTCATTTGGTCCCTAAGGTCATAACTGGTGAATACAAAAGTAATAGAAAAGGATCAATCCAGTTTTAACTTCTGGTGCAAAATGAACTAAAAATTATACCGAACGTCATGTGTTAAAAGTATAACGGGAACAATGTCAAAGGGAGTCATGACCGTGATGACGGGGACAACGTCAAAGGGAGTCATGACCCTCCCACGATACCTCCTTGTACACTTTGACCACTGTTCAAGCATGAAGTCCTTGTATTTTCATGCCACCTGCCCTCTTAACTTAACCAAAGTGGAAGCTAAAGACACCATTGAGACTACCATTGGCCACACATCAAAAATTGACTGCCCACAACCATTGATGGAGTGGCCAAGCTTAAATAACTTTGTCCAGTCATCTATTGAGTATTGACTACATCATAAGTGATTTTAGAATTTCAAAAAATAATAATAATAACACAACAAAAATGATGTGCGACACAAATTCCAAATCCAAACAAGAAGAATATATAAACTCATATAGTTGTAAAACATAAGACAAATGGCATTTGACTGTACCCAAGAAGAATGCCAGCTCCTCACAACACAACCATATTCCCCATTCAATCAGCAGGTATCCATTTGAAAACAAAAGTAAGGACACATTGCGCTGACAAGAAGCCAGCGAAGTCCAAGACTGAATGAAGAATAATTACAGTGCATATCAATAAAATGTTATACCATGTGTTACTTTTTCCTTTTGGTTTTATCATTTGTCACCCATTAACCCCTACCAGACCTTTTACAAGGCCTAATCTTTTTTAAAAGATTCCTGTTATATTGGCCAATTAACAACTGATTCATGCAACGGGCCCAAAACTGTAAGAACAGAAAAGCAAAAACAAATTAACCACCTGGCAGGAAAACTTTCAAATTAGTTAAAGACTTTGAAGCAATGACATGCAAAAAAGTACAGCTATGACCGACAAAACTATGTATAGCATGGTAGTCAGCATCTGAAATTAAAAATGCCATGTTCTCTGCAAGGACAGGGGGAACACATCTAAGTGAGGAAGGACACAGTCGTAGCTATGGGGGAAACTAAAGAGATGATGGTAAAAAAGAGCACAAGGAAAAAATACAACAAAGATTTTTACAGGAAAGCCATCAAACAAACTATACTAACAATAGATAACATTCAACGTACTAACCACACTATAAATACCGTTGATAAGTTCATTCCTATTCTCCAGATATGTATAAAATTAAGAAGATTAAGTTCACTACTAGTGAGATATCAATGAGCATGCTCCACCTTTTCTGGATCATGTAAAGCAATCCAAATACTTGTCGCAACCTCAACATTCTGAGGAAGAGAGCGGCTAGCAACAGCTGGTATGCATTTTACAGCGTTTAAGCAGGCCATTCTTACATGAACATCTTTGGCATAAACTCCATAAAGAGCCTATAGAAATCATAAAAGGAAACCTCATGAGATTTAGAATCAAACAATTGCAGAAAAAATTACATAAACACAGCACATACAGGTGCCACTTCATTCGGCTGTAGACCCAAACACAACTCGTTTAATGCTGGCGCGATAGATGCTTGATAAGCAGGAACAGAACCAAGAACATGATAAAGAACCTGTGGTATATAAGACAGAAGATATAGCAACAAAAATAGGAACAAAAAAATATAAAACAATAAACAAAGAACAAAAACAAAACACCTACTGAAGATCATATGCCAAAATAAAAATTAGACGTAACTGATAGCATACGAAGCCTGGGAAGGGGCAAAATGGGATCCATATGTAGATATAGAATCCGAAGAACGTCATCATGAAGTCCAGTCTTCTTGGATGACAACAGTATCCTCTCCATTATCTAATATAACATGTTATAACATAAACTCAGGGTCATAGTTTAAGTCAACAAAATGATACCAAAAGCATTTTCAAACAGATTTAGTAAGATAACTTACAGGGAAAATAACAGTAAATGAGTCAACAGGAAGAGGTCCAGATTTGCAAGAAATGGATAGCCCATTAACTGCTCGCTCAAAAAGACCCAAGCATGGCCTCTCATTGGCCTCCCCATTGCTAATAGATGGAATTAGATCCCATAAAACATTATTTTCTTCAGTCAGGATAAGGCGTAAGGCAGTGGCAATGTCAATGGCCCAATTACAAAGAGGAGCAGCAGTACAACTGGAAAGCTTCACCATGGTTTCAAAGGCCACATCACTCACAATCGGCGACCTTAGTAAAGGGTTAACAAAACTTACCTGATAGTGGATTAGAAAATAAGGAAAGATCCAAAATTAGAATCTCAGTTGAAAGAAAAGCTAGAATTTTCACAAAAGTAATAACTCATCGAGCTTCATCGCATCTTACATAACATAAAGAGACAAGCTTCATTTTAGTTAGTCATGGTTTAAATGCAGGTCAAAACAAAAGGAATAAATTGCAAAGAGAATACAAAAAGAATAACAGAGAAAGTACACAACCATAACACTGAAGACAATATCGTCACGATTAATAACCAAAATATTCTACTAGCCAGAACAATAACTGTGCAGATTCAAACACGATCTTATAAGAAGAACCAAGATCTTCGTCGACCAATCCCTCTGCCCCTCATTCTTTTAGAATCAGAAAGAACCTTTCAACTTTGAATCTGTTCAACTGGATTTTGGGCTCTTCTACTTCTTCCCTAAAGGCATCCCATCAAAAAAAGTTCCTTTAGTAGTTGGGTACAACAAGAAAACTGCACTAGCAGCTGCAATATGAGCTGAATATGCAGCAATCCAAGGTTGCATACCCAAATGAGCTTTGAAACTTTTTGTATACACCGTAGTGACATTTTCCTGTTATAAAGTTTTTGAATGTGTCTTGACCAGTCAGAGGAGGAAGATTGTCTTCGATATGAGCATAGTTGTTAAGGACTAAATCTGTCTGGCCAGTCACAACTCAATACGATTGAAGCTGCCCAAGCGGACAGCTATCAGTTACGAAGGTTCTTCCTATTGCTTAGGAGACATAATTTCCTGTTGTTTCTTCATCGGAGACACAAGTACATCATATCAATACTCCTTATTACATATTTTCAGCAATAAACATTGATAATGACAAGATGTAGGACAAAGAAAAACAAAGTCAGGTAAGACATCTGTATCATACATGTACTTGTGTAGATTATGGGTCACATACTACAATGATACAATCCCTCCTAAAAACTATGATATACATGTACTAAAATAAAGTTGAAATTAGAAAAATTCAAACCAAAACAAAAATATGAAAGCACTCAACTAAAGACACATCCAAACATATTTTGAAAGTGCATTCGATGTCTGATATGAGCCTGAAAATGGATTGTGATAATTCATAAGACTGAGACAAAGCAACATGAAACACGTACCAGAGAAGGAAGTTGACTGTGTGTGAAAATAGGATTAGCTATAGCCATCTCCCCTAGGGCTCTCAGCATCAAAGATAGGTTCTTCTGTATGACCGTGACTTTTTCACGTGTCAATGCCTCTTCTTTAAGCTGCATCTCACGTGCCTCTTCTTTTGCAGTCTTTCCCTTGTCTAGTTCATAAAAATGAAAAATTACGGCATACCAAACAGTAGAAACAAACAAGTTGAGCATATAAAGATTGCAATGCAAATTTACCAGCCTTCTTAACTAGCTTTCCACTTTCTTTTTTCCCAACAATAGCATGCTCTCGCTTGATAGAATGATTAGAACTCACTTGATCCTGGAAAGAAACATAAAACATGTTTTTTGAGAAGTCATTTTTGAACCACAATTCATTCAAAATTAAACACAAAAGCTACACGCAAAACTTACCGCATCCTCATGGTTATCATAAACCCGGAAACGGCCTTTAGCTTGTTTCATGTTCTTAGAAGCGATAGACTCAGCAACATAAACACCTTGCTCGCCAGAAAGCATCCCTTCAGGTGTACGGAAAATCTGATAAAATGCAGAATGTGAGAACTTATTCGGCAATAAGTAACCAACTCACCAAACCTAAAAAAATACATAACACAGACAATTGTAAGTTAAAAAATGAAGGATATTTTGACCCATTGATAAGGCTGCGAATGAATCTACTTGTTCAGAAGTCTAGATGTGCTCAACAATTTTTTAGCTTAAACTAATTCGGACAGTAGATCAGTCGAGCTCAAGCTTTACTATAAAGCTCAACTATTAAACAACGCGAACTTGCTCTAAGAAGAACTTGTGACTTCGTTGAGCTCGGATCAAAATCTGTTTAATAGATAAATATCTCATTTGTTCCTGTTTAAAATCCCCTTTGGACTAATCGAGAAACCATTCATTACTCGAAGGATTATGCTGACAAGCCACCACACATTCAATGCCACTATCATGATTTAAAAGTATAACAAATGAGATGCCTCAAGCATTGCTCTTTGTATAATGTGAGAGAGAATTTTTATAAAGAATTGGACGAGTCATGTTCCTTCATTTCTTTGGTGGTTAAGGAGAACAAAAGATATACAGAAAACGACATATGATGCCGTCTGGTAAAGTGGTACCATCTTAGCATAACATAGTCGTCCCACATCTGCCTTTCAATGCATTATGCATCTAATAGATCCAACGAACAAGTATAAGAAGAGAAAGCAGAGAGTATGACCCAACAACTTCTGCAGCAGCAGGCTTTGGTGGATCCCATCCACCAAGAAAGGTTTGCTTTGTGCTGAGCTGCAATTGAGTTGTTCAACATTGTCCTATTCATGTCGACAGTATGAGCCAAGTTCAATCATTGTTTATCTCAAAGAGCTGAGAGCAAGCTACGCCAAGTTAAGTCGACTCATGCTAAGCATGGACAGCCACAAAACGAAGAAGAAACTTACTCAAACACTCCAATTGATCATTCCCCAGAAAAAAGGGAAAAAAATTCTAGAAATTTGTCAATCTTGTATGGATCACCAAGTTGGAATTTAATAAGTTTTCCACAGATTGGATATCTGAATTAACTAAACCTTATAAACAGAAATACTCCCTCCGTCCCAATTTGTTTGTCCAATTTTGGGAACCCAACTTTTTTAGGGAACACAAGGATTGCACCTAGAAATGTTCAACTTACGAACATTTTCCCTCCAACTATTTTGAAAAGTTACTTTAATTTAGAAAAACAAGGGTAAAAAGGGAACTTTATTCATCCAAAAAGTCAAATGGACAAACAATCTGGGACATGCTGATGTAGTAGAGTAAGGGTCTTATTGTCATTATGCATTTTGTGTCTTTTATGTAAGGGGGGGTAGTATAAGAAGTGTACGGGTCTTTCATTTTGGTAGCTTTTATCAAATTAAGAATAGAATTAGCAAGAGCACTGCTCTTTGTATCCCATTTGGGACTCTCTCTCTCTCTCTCTCTCTCTCTCTCTATATATATCTTAATGCCGGTTTGCACCACATACAAACGTCAAAAAATGGACAATCAATTTTGGGACGGAGGGAGTAGTAAATTTTTCAAATTCCACATCAACAGCGAAACCAAGTTGTATTATGCGCCATGAATCTTTTAGACCACTAGCATGAGAATGTTAACATAAAAAACTTGTCAAAGTATCTCCCACATTAATTAATTAAACATCTAAAACTGGTATATGAGCCTTGGCAGCCTGTCCACTCTTTTTTTTTTTTTTGAACTGAGCCTCTCCACTCATTGCCAATTGGTTTTGAGTTGGATGCTTTAACAAAACTAAACCCAAGGCATAGCTTTATATAAGCACAATCATTAGTCTAAATTTGCATGCTTCAAATTGCATGGCCTGTATCCCGTATCAAAGTTCCATATCCCATACCAAAATAGACTATTAACTGTAATAAGGACAATGGAAATTCACAAAGGAAAAATGCCCTGGCCAATCATGCTTTTAAACAAGGAATTTAACAATTTCATCAATTTGGTTGAACCATTGAAGTAACAGGGAAAGAAAGCATGTTAACTAAATTAGAATCTCAACACCAAGCCTCCAAACACTCGTTACACGGAACCTGTCACAGGGAAAACAACCTGTTTTCTTACTGAAGATAGCTTGTTGAGATGACACATAGAGGATAAAAAACTTAGATAGTCAGAGTAACAGGAAACAAGAAAATATTTCTAAAAAAAGGGCCTCATGAGGATCAGTAATCAGAACATAAACTATAAACAAGCCTTTGCCAACCAAACGTAGCATTCTATCTTTGTCCAACAAACAGAATAATACCATATCCTTCATGTGGTAACTAACAGTGAGCAGCTAACATGTGAAGGAGCAATACGTACTTTGTCATTTCATAACCCAGTATACAGTATAAAATATACTCTAGATTAGGTCTACTAACTTCTCACCTGAATGTCACTTTCAGAAAGAGCGTCATGTGCACAAAGGTCCGGAAGATTGTGCAAGTGCTGGCAGAGAAATAACCAAAATTAAAGTCAAGAAAAAGGTTCTAGGCCTGTTCTTCGCAGAAAACTTTTTTAACATAACAAATAAAACTGACCTTTTCAAATTCTGTAAAGGTGTCTCTGGGGGTAATTGACATCAAGGTTGACAACGAATATATTGCTGCATCTTGATCAAAAGGATTAGCACTCATCAGCCCTGTTGGTCCTAGCAAACCCTGCAATGACAAACACCTATATACTCTAGTTATCTGAATACTGAAACATGCAACGCCTAAAGTGCATAAAAATATTGCATAACCACAAGAAACGCACAATTGTGCGATGTGGAAAGGTTGTATAATTGTACATGAAATTAATTTCTTTTAGTTATCCCACCATAAATGTTATAGTCGGAGGAATCAGAAGACAGGCCATAAAGAAGCAGCAACATACACTGTTTAAGCCATAAATTCGATCAAACAGCAAAATTGGGCAAGATAGACAATGATAGCTTTTGAATACTTAGAATGCAGCATGGTATATAAGCAAGGGGTTCTTCAGGATGGCTTAACTCTGAAAGTGAAAACGTTCTCAAATTATCTATAAACCATTAAAAATCACTAACCAGAAAGCATCAGAAATTCACATACATGATCAGGTGTAAGGACCTAAATTGAACCCCAAGTACTCAGGAGTCAGGACTCTATCACCACTTACACCGACGCATTAATTTCGTTTCAAATCACTATTTGCAAAATAAATGTTTCATTTTTCATAAGAGGCTTTAAAACTATAACAAAATCACATGCTTGTCAGCAACATTTATGTATCCCCATTTCACTTTTCATTCAATTCACGGAAATTTAAATTAGTAAACTCCTTAATGTGCACTTTCCAATGATTATATTAGAACAAAAAAAGTCATACACAATAAACAAAATTGGAGATCTTGCAGTTACTGACATACATTGCAGACCACCAGACAGTTGCAGCACAAAGAATGTCAAAGAAGGTATGCCTAAAAAAACTTGCATAAGACTTATAATATACCTTGCATATATTACCCACATCAGCACTAATTAGCCCGATGACATCAAAACCATTTGTCTGCAAGCACTTCTGTAGTCTCTGGAAGGAGGTATAATAGCCAAAAGTAGATCCATCAGTTTTATAGTGATAAATATAAGCAATTGCTTTGCCTTCCATGAGAAGACTATGAGAAGAATACAGAAAGCAGTTAACAACCAAAAAGAGAAGAAAAGATGTATCTAATACTAACATAAGACACCAAATGCTAAAAATCATATATCCAACATTTCACCCAGCAAATTATGCTCAGTCCTCTTAGGAAATGATAAAGAAAAACCATGATAAACCTGATATGCAACCAACACAACTAAAAGTAATACAGATACTAAAGTATATTACTGAAGCATCATCGTGAAGACATAATACAGACAATGATAGAACCCTGTCTAAATAAGAAAATCACCAATAGCAGTGCCTATCAAATGCTAATTACCCTAGAGAAGACTCTAAACACTTGCCCTGCAAAAGTTGCAAAAGTTTAAGCTTCCAGTTTCTTATTACCAATTGTTTTTTTTTTTCCTACTTTCTCAGTCAATCAAGGGTCAAGACTAGCATTATACTGAAGCACTGATACTAGAAAAACTAGATGGTGGTCTCCATATCTAGAGAAAGAGGGAACTCAGGGAAGGACTCAAGAAAATGACCTTTACACTGGCCCACAAGAGGTGCTTCCAGTCTACCCTTAGAAGCTAGTAGTACACTGGTAATTCAATTATTTCCCTGTTTTAATCACAGCTTGAAATATGCTCATAGTTTCCTACTCTAACTACAGCTTGCAAAAAGTCAAATACCTTTAAAGGTTGCTTTCTTCAATGAAAAGGTTTTGATACACATGACAAGGTGGCACTGTTTCATAGGCAATTGGGTAGGTTGACATTGTTCAGTTTCCAATTACGAATTGCCACGTTGACATGCTGCGGACAACGTTGTCCAAATTTTCATGTACATAGTAATGCTCTTCTTCAATCAATACCAACTGGGTTCTGACAACCATGTTTGATGGATCTTCTCACAAAACAAAAAGTACGCTTCTTGAAGCAATCGATGCAATGTCTGTCTTTTGTCCTGTTTCAATAGTACTGAATAGGGTTCTGAAGGGCATTTTCTGCAACCTCTATGGGTCTATTAGAAGCTACTCGTTTGGGTTACACAGAGCCCAAGTCATTCCTTGATATTTTATCTTGCTCGGTAGCTCTTCTCTTATTTCTTTTGTGATTCGTATGTTTAAGAGGTTCTATCATAGTTGGGAATGCGTTTCTTTCTTCATTGGGAGCAAGGTTCAGAAAAGTTGTCATGGGAGTGCAGTCCTGAGGTGAATTAGTCTGCCTGATGGAAGGATCCTGCAACTAAGGTTTGAGGTTTCAATAGCGGTGCAGTTTCCCAGATTCATTCAACCTATATATTTTCGTTAAGGATACTAGTGGCGAAGGATGAACAGGGGCAATAATTGAGATTTGTATTCTCGTGATTTGAGGCTGCTGTGTAGCAAATTCCCACGTCACCTGAGTACCAAATTAATATGATAGACCCTGTAACCGTAGCGTGAGTACCAATTTGGCCAAAAGTGCTCCCATTCAGATGGGGAGGTGGCTAATTGTCCATCCATAGCAAAGATTATAACGTAGAAGAAAGTGTACCTAGGTCATGTTTTTTTGGGTAATTACCTAGGTCATGTTGTTAACACAAAAGACAAAAGAAGGGCATAAGTTACTATTTTACAGTCAAGAAGATTAAGAACATTTCGGAATGACTGATCACATTAAAAGAACATAATGCAACTAAATAACACCAACTACATAAAGAGTTCTTTCAAGTAAAAAGGATGTTACCCTCCACACTGCATTTCTTTTTGCTGTGCCAACTAAGCATGGATGATGCGCACAGGATACGAGTTGCACAAATGCACTGGGAGTAGCAGTCAATACTGCAGAGGACATAACAACTAAAGCCTTCACCAAAACCTCCACAGATGGAACTAAGGGAATGTGAGCGTCCAATGTGCTTTCTGAGTCACTGCAGACCAATAATTATGAATCAATCAATGGGGAAAAAACAGCTAAACAAAGAAAAGGATCTTGAATATTCTGAGAGGAAACACAATAACATTAGTGCATGTAGCGTTTTTACTTTTTGACCAGCAACAAAATCATATGATCCATGTAACAAAGCAAATCAGAATATAGTGACATGCATAAAATAGACATTAGTCACTCGCCACTAAAGATGAGAATAAATAGACTCGTCATAAACAAGATACTACCTTGTCTTCAGAAGAAAAACTTTTTCTCCAACAGCAGAAAGATAACACGAAAACTCAAGAAAAATAGCTTCAGATAATTGTGGAGCAGCGGCAATAATCTTCTTGGTAGAATCATAAGCCACTCTTCGGATGTCCCAACTTGGATGGCATAGTAAATAAAGGACAAACTGCATGAGTTCCGTAATCAGTTTATATAATGCACGCTGAAAATAATAGATGAAAATGCTAGTAAACACTTGATCACCTGTAACAGTAACCTGACAGGAAAAGACTCCAAAACTCTGGAGACGAAAAGGAAAAAAAAACGATTTAGGATAGATTCGAAAATAAAATTGTGACTTTGGAGTGAACTATCACTTGTAGTTAAGCACATCTAGTTGCATTTTTTTTTTAAGACAAATATAAACCTGTGTGGATGATCCACCAGCAGCACCTCAAGAAGATCAAGACATGCCAAGCAGTCCTCAACCAACAGTTTTGAGGCCTGCAAAGAATAGAATGCATTAAACAACAAGCAAAGGCAAAGCATGCGTAAAATGCAACCATGAGTATGGATAGGCACTGAAACATCACGAAGACATGGTGGAACCTAACGAAGCAGTTCCCACCCTATCACAACCGCATATTCTCTCCTAGAATCCTAAAACTATTCAACCAACAATAGGGACTAGAAAAGACGGGTAAGGTAAAAAGGCAGGCATCACAGCTAACAGATGGCGCTTCAAATAAAGCTAATAAGATCTAGGTCACAACCTTCTCTTTGTGAAAAGACTTTCTGATGTGTTAGTCAATTTGTTTATGTGTGCAAGCAGGAGCAAATATGAATGTATAATGTCAAACAGAACTCTAAAAAGCAAAGTACACTTAAGATTGCCAAAAACAACACAAGCAAACACATATAAAGAACACATACATAAATAGCTACAAATATACATACACGATAAGATAGTCCTGCAAAACTGCCATGACAGGTATACAGTATACCTAAAATCTAAACTAGAAAAACATTTTAAAAAAGCTATCAGAACACCAAAGAGAATTGACCAACACCTACCATCGTAACTGGTACAAGTGAAGGTTCGCTATGAGCTATCAACGACCAAATCTTTTCCTTCAATAAAATCTCATCTGTACCAGAGAAAGAGACTCTAATCAAGCATAGTACAAAAAAAAAAAGCAAAAATTTACAATGAATATTCTGAACTGAAATGAATCCTTAGAAGCATACCTGCTTTGATGTCAATGACAGCAATTCTAGCAACACAGAGCAGTGCATATATACCATCCAAACGCTGTGCTGCTTTGGTAAAACCACTTTTTACTAGTTGCGTCAGCGGCACCAGCAAAGATGATATCTGAGGGAATATGGTAGAGCCATTCATTTAGGTTGAGTACACACCAACCAAATTTCCACAGACAGGAATCTGGAAAATGAACACAATTAGTTTCCTTACCCTTACAACAGCATCAGCATTTTTGCACATCACCCGAAGACAGCGAAGATGACCCCTTCTCAAAGTTTCCTTCTCCTTGAGACCAGAACCAATAAAAGAAACAACATCTGGCTGAATAGCGTCTGGACATCTTGCTCCCCACAAAGCCAGTGCAGATAAACTCGCAAGCTTTACCTCCTCATTTCCTGTAGATCAACCATCAAGAAGAACAGAAACCAGGACATGAAGAGTATGAGTGAAAATAAAGGGGTACGACAGAAGCAGAGCAAATAGAACAAAAAAAAAATGTGACTAGATACCATCATCCTTGTAGCAGGACAAAAGAAAGCTACAAATTGACTGCGACAAGCTGTTGAGATATTTCCCATCAGGGACACGGGATAGTTCTTGCACAGCATTTATCATTCCTACTCTCTGGTATGGAAATGCAAGTCTTCCCTCTGAGCCTGTTCAGATTCAAACGCTAATTACCAAGAAAAACAAACAGAAACACGTGTGCTACGTAGTTTCAAATTGAAGTAACCGCATATACCTTATATAATTCATAAACGAATAATTCAATCCACTGACAGATGCTACAATGAAAACAATAATGAGCAAATCACAAACCTCCAATGACAGATTTGACAGCACTAAACATTGCTTCTACAGCATCTGGATTACTAGATTTCTCACTCAAACACCCAACTATAGCTAAGGCCTCAAGCCTTCTTCTTTCATCTGCATGGCGAACCTGTGGTAATACCACTGAAAGAATTTCAGTGGCATACTTACTCAGATCAAATTTGACCGATTTCAAAAGAATCCCAACAGATTCCAACACCAGCTCTGGGTTGCGTTTCAACATTTTTACAGATGATGGAACCACATTACTTCTAAAATCTTCATGCGCCAAATAGGTGAACAGTGGAACCAAAGCTTCACTGAGACCTTTCGCTGGCTTTTCCCTTGCATTTAGAACTGCTTTAACATATATATCAAGAAATGTTGGCTGTGGAACACAAAGCAGTTAATCAAAATGCTACCAGATGGAAGTGGTATAAGCACCGCAACATAAACTCAGAATAGCAAGATCGAGTATAATACTATTTCCATGTTTCACAGCACTTATAAGATAGATTTGTGCCATTTTACTACTAAAAATACTGCTTTAACATATATATCAAGAAACGTTGGCAGTGGAACACACAGCAGTGAATCAAAGTACTATAAGCACTGCAACATAAACTCAGACTAGGAAGATCGAGTATAATACCATTTTCGTGTTTCACAGCGCTTAGAGCATCCACATTGGCTTAATCAAACCTCAAAGGTTGCTAAAGTTAGCAATGTATGTTAAAAAAAGTGCTCACATTGGAATAACCAAACTTAGCAACCTCTGAGCAACTAACCAAATTTTGGCCTTTGGATAACCAATACCAGCAACCTTTTGCCAATAACCAAATTTAGTGGACCCCACATCTTCTCAATCAAGTACACCCATCATTATCCAAAAACCTTCTCTCTCCTCCCTTTTCTCTCTGTTATTGGTGGGTGAAACTCACTCTCCACTTTAGCAAGTAGCTTTTGCATTTAACATTGTTGGTCACTTTATGGATTTTAACAAATGCTCTCCACTTTCACTTATTTTACTAGAATGCCATTCAATGTAGACCATAAGACTGAGAAGAAAAAAACTGACTGTTGGATTTGAATTTTTGCCAACTCATTTTGATTAGGTCATTGAGGAACATAGTGTTGCTAACGTTAGTCATACACTAAAGGGATAATCAAAAGGTGTTGTGGCAACTTTTGGCTATCAAATTTTGGTTAGTCCATTGTGGATGCTCTTATAACATAGACTAATGCCATTTTACTACTAAAAAGCACTGTTAAGTATGAGAACTTTAGTAGTGTTTTGGAAGTAAAATCCGAAAAATATATGGTACTAGTTATGATTTGAACCATGTTGCATTTGCCCAGTGTTTAGTAATAAAATTACCATTTTCCATTAAAATCTTCATTGCCCCTTAACTTTTAATCCAATCACCTTTCACACAGTTTTTTTTTTATTATTGATATTCAACCCCCAAGATAATAAAAACCATCGTCAAGGCAAGAATGAGTGCCACTGAAAACAATAAACGAAATATGACATTAGAAACACTGAGACATGCAACAAAGCAAAATTTGTCACAAACACCCGAGTATCAGAACTGGACCCACTAATATTTCAATTCGTAACCGAATCAGCAACCAAACTAACGGTAACTGTACATATTTCTTCAAAACTTTGCAAGACAGATGCACTCCTTATCTAAACTGGGACTGCAAATGTCATCAAGAGGACATTTCTTAATTGGCACTCCTTAGCCCTGTTTTTTAAAAATTCATTTTATGAAATCAGGGTCATCACACCTTTTATAGAAATTCTTTGGAAATGGAACAGAAAAGGTTACAACCAAGTTTAGTAAATTTTAGTTGCTATTTGGTAAACAATCTTGCAACCAAATAGGACTAAATAGAGAAGCCAAATATTTTCCAATCTATATTTCTTTTCCTTTATATTTTCCCCGGCCAGATATTTATCAGTTTCCACCAGCAAACAGAATCATCACCAGCCCACAACTATATATTTTACAATGCAACAGCTAAACGAAAAGCATTTCTACCTTCCACCTGTCAAATAAAGAAGGAACAGAGCTTGAAAATTCTAGTAGAAGCCCCAACAGTTCTGGATTATCTTTATATGGGATTTTCATGTCCTTTAGTTCTTCAACGTAGGTTGTGTAGATGTCCGGTGACTGAAAAAAAAAAAACATAGAATGCAGGAGAAAATCAAGCTTAAAACCCCATTGACATGACTCAATCAAATCTTAGAAAAAAGTTGTAGAAATATACCTCTGAGAACAAATGAAAAAAGGTTTGCTTGCAAGCCCTTCGCTCTCGGAAAGATCCTTCCATAGCAATATGAAGAAGAGATGCCTGCGCCGCAGCTACTCTGCCCATCGCATTCTTTGATACTGAGGCAAACTGACTCTTGCTTAATAGAAGACATGACCACTTGAGAAGTCTGTAACATCCTATATGAGACTGGAACTTTAACTGCTTTTCCATGAACTGTACAATGGTTGCCGCAAAACTTTTCATAAATGTAACCTCACATAAAGCTTTTGCTATCACATCATCAACAGCTTTCCTGGATCCTCGATCATCATAAATATACAACGTTTTGAAAATTATCCCAACCACTGCTGATGCAATTTCAGTAGACATCTCTGCAGGTCAAAAATGACATCATTATACGAAATTGAGAGAAAGGGTGCGTGAATCACAGTTTCAAGTAAATAAATCAGGAAAAAATATGTAAACTGATTTTCACACTCCACTAATCGATGAATGCCCTCTAAATTTTGTACTTTATTGTACTTTGGACATTGTGTTGTCTATGATTTCAAACTTTAAACAAATGAGTATTAACTAGTTTCAATATTTAAATCATTTTCCACACCAAATGGATAGAAAGAAGGTAGTTCCCATTTTTCTTCATCTTTTATAAACAGAATTGGTGGCTACGAGTTATTAAATTAGCAGACTAGATATTCAAAATGGTGTGGTAAACCTTAAACTCAGTCAGTCATTACAGACATGAAATCGATCAGCTTCTTTCAGCAAAGTGCAAACAGATAAGTACCCGATGAAACAAATAGAAGCACCAAGAACACTTCTGTTGCTTTGGCCAAACCCAAATGCAAAAACCAGACACACACCCCAATTCATGGCAATTGGCAAAAGAAATGCCAAAATTTAGGAACGGGCAAAGCATAATCCTTATTTGGCATTTTGTTTGGCAGTCGGAGATTGATCAGCTTCTATGGCAAACAGCAAAGTAACCTGTCTAATCTATAGAAACAGTAAAAGCAACTCTACTGCACTGGCCAAACCAACCTGCCAAATGCAAAAAATAGAGACCGCCCATTTTCAAAGCTCTTGAATGCATCGCAAAAGGCCAAAATGGAGAAACAGACAAAGGATATGGCATTATGTTCGGCAACCTGTCAAATCGTGGAAAGAGGCTTCTCTCTTTCTCTTTCTAGACCTCAGAAGCACGGACACGTCTACCGACCTCACGTGTCCCGCACGGACACAACACTCTCCGGACATGTGTCTGACAAGACTAAATAGGGGTCTAATTTTTCTGTTATGTTTTTTTACCCGGACACGCTGGGGACAGTCTTGGAATATGTTAAGAACACATTTTAAGAAATGGTTTTGTAAACACTTATACGACTTCAAGTGTCTATATTTCTAGTGTTACTAGTTACTACTGCTTTTGGTTGTTATCTTAATAAGATAGAAATATATATATTCAATATGTTATACGAATTCACAAGATACATCAATAATACAATATATTGTTGATTCAATGTGTCCACGACGTGTCCGTGTCCTAATTTTTGAACATATGACGTATCCTCGTGCCCGTGTCATATGGTATCCTTATCTTTTGCTCGTATCCGTGCTTCTTAGCTCTTGACAGGCCCACAAATGCAACCTGTATTTGACTACTATGGAAAAAAATGGCAGTTATAGCATCAAAGAAAGGTTGCAAAGTTTTGGCATTTTTCAAGCAACGTAGCATGACAAAGTTCGAGGTTGGATACCCATGTTAGATATTAACATTGGGGATGCCAAGGCTTACAATATTGGCATCCAACATTAAGACGACAGTACTGTTCAAGCAATCTGTCCTTGGCACGTGAATTCATTCAAATTGGATAATTTTCTCACAGCACCTCATGTAGACCACTGGCGCAGTAACTTGTTGGAGCATAACATGCCCCAAAATACTTAATCTCCAGTAACAACTAGAAGCCCACATGGTTTACCACATACTCAAGTTCACCAATATACACTTCCAATGCGAGACAGGGTGTAATAAATTATTCACCCTTTTACCCTTGCAGACCCGAGAGGTTGAGCAATACAGTCACCACGGACTTACCCAGTCTTTTCCCTATTGGCCAGAGTCGCCATAGCCTAATATGGGCATAACCTTATGCTTCACCTCAAACTGGCCACAAATGCTGAGCTACTAAACTTTGTCAAGCCCAATGGTCATGTACACAGACTCCTCGGATACCACATATAATTCCCCATGTATACCGTTGGCCCATTAACTTGTTGAAGACGAACAACACAATCCAAAATACTTAAGCCCAAGTTACAAGCAATGAAGCAATAGACCATAATGTTTAAAAAATTCACCATATAGACTTCCATGAGGTGTGACAAAATAAGTCCCAGATGTCAAGATCGGCGTTAGTTATTCACTAATAGGTTTCTTGTGTCTGATTGCTAACAGCTTGTTTATGGATATCTGCTTTGCGACCAGCATTCAAACTTGTGATTACGTCATGTTTCCACCTTAGAGACTCAAACATAGCAATGTGCTTTATTCCACAGATAAGTAAGCTTTCAATTTCTATTATCTCAGAGATACAAAGAATATGAGAATCAGGGTTGATACTTAATTATTTAGTTGACTTTGTGGAAACCTTTCATCCATATAACTTTTTTGTGCATGTGCCATGTACTTAGTCCTCCTGTCGAGGTGGTGAATTTACTCACGCTGTGTTCGGTTTGAGGTCTCGAGACCCAGTTTTTACTTTTTCCTGTGGGACCCTCAGGGCCCCTTAATGTCAGTCTCATACTTTCTCACTCATCTTCATTTTTGGGAATAATACTCTAGTCCATGCATTATGCGAGATGGGTCCGTGAGATCTACTTCGAAGACCGACACAAATGATCTAAGTCGTTCATTACTTCTAAAATTATTATTTGAGTTATCCCAAAAAAATTCAGGTCAATCATACAACTTTAAGTACTTGATCCAGTTGTCTAATTTTTTTTCAAACTTTTGTCAGAATTCAGGATCCTAAATTGTGAAAGGATAATTAGAAGATTAATCAACCACTTCTAATTTTTCGAATGAGCTGATTTTTTAGGATTTCCTCAAAATAATTTTTTTAAAAGTAATTAATGGCTTAGATCATTTGCGTGAGTCTCCAAAGTGGATCTCACGGACCCATCTCGCATAATGTTGGACTAGAGTACTATTCCCAAAAATGAAGATGAGTGAGAAAGAGTGGGGACTGACATTAAGGGGCTCTAAGGGTCCCACAGGAAAAAGTAAGAACCGGGTTTCAAGACCCTTACCGAACATGGTGTCAAAACCTCATTCTTCCTCACTCATGTAGTTCTAAGTCAAAACCTCCTAGGAACCTGGCATCCATAGAGATAGGAGCGCAATCCCAACTATAATAGAATCTCTCACCCATATGAATCTCAAAGAAGCAAAAGAAGAGCTACCAAACAAGAGAAAATATCAAGCAAGGATAAAGTAGTATAAAAATCCTAACACAACTTTGCAAGTATACATAGTATAAAGCAACTATTTACTAGCATTCGCCAATAACATATCAAGTTGGCACCAACATATATTAACATGAACACGGGAAATAACAAACAAATAGTCATATGTTACAAAGCATCTAGGTTCATATTAACAAACATAAGTACATGATTTAACACATATACGCTCATTTCGATGCTCTCAAACTTAGATTCTTCCATATCCTCTCTACCCCCTGCACCAACTCCCGCTTTGTGCAATTAAGGGCATGCCCATATTTGGTGGAAACATGTCCCAATTAGTAGAGTTCACAAGGAAAAATACAAGATCATGTCTTGGATTGCGTGAAAGAAAAGCTTCGAGGAAAGTAACTCCGGCCTGAATCCTAATTACTCTGGCATCATGTCCAAGCTAGGAATGAAGACGGGGAGCAACGCCTAGCCCGCTATGTGTCGGCATTGCGGTATAATATTAAAGACCAAGTTGTTAATCATGAATTAAGATGAGTAGATGAGGTGTACCTGCCGACACTTAAAACTGAGTTAACTTGAACGATCCTCCTCCCATATGACACATATGGGGTGGGTCAAGTTTAGCTGGAAAAATTAAAGTAGGGGGCAAGGTGTAGAGAGATGTCCAAACCACAAATCAACCTACAGTCCACCACAACCCTAGTAAGGTTGAAAAGAGCAAGGATAAACTCAGTCCATAACCGCCAACATTCATTTGATTCAAATGTGCATCATCAGTGTCCTAAAAGAAAATTTGCCTCCCATCCAAACTTGATAGACGATACTGTAGGCGATCCCCGCCAAGAAAATGAAAATGATGTTTAGGAGCCATTAGCACATGAACCAATTCCCTTTCAAAGAAGAAAATGTTGGTGGGGATGATGAGGGTCAATTTCTTGTGATTCGTCGTATCATCATAGCTCCCAAAACCTCATCTGACAATAGGTGGCTAAGGCGAAATCTTACAAGGTGGCGTGGCAATTTGATAGGAAGACCCAATAGAAAAGAACACCTAGACCTTTAGGAAGGACAAGCTTCAAGTAACTTTGAACCTCACCGGATGCAATGATCCCAAAAAAGAAGATGGAACAGTTTCCTAATCAAAGTAAACCCATCATGATGTCTGTCGGGATCATGAAAATCAATCGAAGCTAGAGTTTTCTTACTTTTTTCCTTTCTTTTTCCAACATTGCATAGAAGGGAGCTAGTGGGTAAACAACTAAAGGGTTTCGAATGGACAGACAAATTCCGTGCACATGCAAACAGTAGAAGAGTTCATCATTTTGAGTGAGAAACCAGAAACGCTTACGTGTGTTATCGAGAATGGATGGAATTTCATCACGAAAGATCCGAATACGAGTCCTGGTAGAAGGAGTTGAAACAGACTCAGCAACAGCTGCAAGTGATTCCACTGAATTCGTCGCCATCGAAACTGGAGAAAGCGAGAGAGAGAGATCCAATCGGAAAAGCGAAGCAGCTGGGATAGACGGGGGCGCAAATGCACCCAAAGAGATGAGAGCTGCAAATGGTATGGCAGTCGGATGTTTTATAAAGTGATGACAATAAGAGGAAGAGATGACTGTTTGTTTTTAGGGTTTAGCATGCTTTACTTATATGAGGGTGTTTGGCAGCTGCATTACTGCACTGGGTTTTACATTTTGACCCTTTACATGTTCACAATGTTTGGAATTAGGATGCAAACCAGCCGAATCGAGCTGAGTATGATATACAATAAATTGTTGATTTGTCTCTAGTTTGGCTCATGTTTCATCAGAGCGTGAATAATTGCGCCCTAGTTTGGCTCGTCTAAAATTTTCGAATCTCGGTCATAACTCATCAAGGTTCGTTTAAACTCAAATGAGTTGAATTCAGGCTCAAGCCCAATTAATTTTTATTCAATCGCGTATATTACCTAACATACTTCAAAACAATAAAAATCATCAATTCGATATGTAAGTTCTCCCTCATTTCTCAATCTTTTTTAGCCCTTCTATTAGAAGCCCAAGGTATCTACACTTTGAAGCATACTTTGAAGCTTTATGCTATTTGGGTTTGGAAAAATATGATTTTCAATTTGTAAAATCGTTATTTTAAAATTTGAGTCCCTGTTTTTCGTGTTAAATGTCGCTTGATCTTTTTCGTTCAAAACAACCCAAACAACTTGATTTTATCTAAACCCATCCAACCCAATCCGAATCCAAATTAGCCCAACAATGGGATCGGCAGTGGTGTTTGATTTTGTCTCGCTTCGCTTCTCAACTAACTTTCGTGTGAGTTTTGTTTAGTTTAATGTTCGAGGCATGCATAATTCCTTGAATTTAGAGAGCTTCAAGGAGGAGATCCAAATTATGTTCTATAAGTCTTATGGCGGACTACGTGATTCTACAACGGTCTACAATATACGTCTTTCTTCTTCTTAGTCGTATAATTTTGTTTCGCAGCCATGCTATAGGATTAATTAATTCAACATGTTTAGCGTATGCATGTTTAATTAGTGTAGTTTAAATTTATATTTTGTTCAATTACATTCATGGTTTGTGATTCGATACCATATAACATGTTAATCGTGGGATAGGTATATGCATGCATAATGTTTGTTTTGCCCCTGTATAATATTCGTTGTAATGTTCATTTTATAACTTTGCATACGTTAATTTACTTACCATTTGACTCATGCACGTCTTACATCTGCATGATGCAAGTTAGATATATGATCGTCATTTGCCCTCATGGTTCACCCATCACTATATAGCTCCCCTAATTTAGAAAGTTTCTAAATTTGGTAAGTTCCCTAATTTAGCAAGTTTTCTAATTCAATTATAGTATTTATTAACTCCTGTCTGTTTAGTTTAGTGTTATGATTCGAATGCATGCGTTCAATTCATGATTATGCTAGCTATTTGCCAGAAAAACCTTATTTTGCAATGGTGGATTGCTTATGGACATTGACGATAAATTGATAATTCATCTCTTTCTTCAATCATGGAAGGGGGCACTTGTTTCGTGTCGTTTGGCCCGTTCAAAGGATCGGTGAGGCTTTCGGCCTGGGCCTGGGCTGGCTTTTAGCATCGGGAAGGTTGTGTGTGTATGTGTATGTTTAAAAGGGTTCCCAAAAAAAAAAAAAAAAAAAAACCCTAACTAGCAATTGCCTAATTGAGTAGGTTATGTAGAATTACCCTCTTACTCTCTGCTAAAAAAAACCTTAGTAAAAAATTGCATTCTTTTATTGATTTCAACCATGGGTTGCATATATTGAAGGTAAGGAATTTTTCCTTCATGCAAAAGAGAGTACAAATAATTGGCGGGTGAATAGTATGTAGGCATATGTAGCAATTTGGGGTACCCATAGTGACCAAAGTCTACATTCTCGTATTGACATCAATTGTGGGTCCTCTATAATCAGTATTTGAAATCGAAACCGCACAACTTGGTTCATCTGCTTACTGGCTCCGCTGGTCTGGTCTAAGTCTAAGTAATTGTCGGAAATCTTGAATAGATCATTCATGTAAAAAGTCAAATTAATTGGATATTAGTAGCCATATGTTCAGATACTATTTATGTAGATGCCCAATGTCATTTGAAGAATACACTGTAAATCAAATTTCTCTCAATTGTGTGTCTACCAATATCCGATTAGCATAATTTTTTGTACCCATAAGGTGCCCAATATTCTTGAAAAAATGAACGATTCTGAGGCCAAATAAAGATTCTAGAGATCCCACAATCGAGGTCACTATAGAGATATAATAACTTAAGTCACTATGGGAACTCCAAATCCGGTTTATTGACTCTGTTGAACTTGCCTTTTCTTGATGTTGGTTAGGTATGATGGCTAGAATGTCCTTTTTGCTAACCTGTTGCACATACTCTAAGTTCCAACCCAAAACCATATTTAATTCCCAAACCTCTAGGTGTTAATCAGGGAATTAATTTTTTTGAGAAATAGGAAGAAATTTCGTTAAACCATCAAAGCAATACGATCAGTCTAAAATAGAACCAGTACATCCAGAACAAAAGCAGCAAAAGACAAGCAACACTAATCAGGGAACTGATAAACATTTCAATCGCTGGTGTCCGGGTGAGGAACAAAAGTGGCCAGAGCGTGCTTAGCAAACAAGTGAGCTCACTTAACATCTTGGCGCGCAACCTTTGACATCCTACAAAAAGACAACTTCAAAATATCCACTGCCAGGTTGCGCAACAAAAATGTGTCATGATGATGACACTCACTCCTCCCTGCTATCTGCATAATGGTATTAAAGCAATCAGAAAAAGCATAAACCACATCATAATTATGTTCCCAATTGACAGGGAATTAATTTTGTGGAGCATGGATTATTAGAGATTCTATTCCTTTTAGCAAATCAATAAAATAACTCCTTTGCTCCAATTTCTTTTCTTGAATTTTGGACTCAAATTTTGTGCTTGTACACATATATATTCCAGCACTGATTGTGTGTGTTTACCATTACAAAGAAGTAACCGATTGAGCCATTGTCATCTTCATGGATCATCTTGGAAGATCGATTGCTTCTTAATTATGTGCTGTCAGCGTTTTGCTGGTTAATCAACTTGTCAATGATGATCTACAAGCGCACTATGTGTACCATGGTGCACAGATCGGTACGAGGATTTCACGTGTGGATTTCAAAGAAATTAGTAATTTGAGTCGTTCATTAATTAAAATAAATTTTCAAGTAGCCTTGCAAAAAACAGTTCAATATAACCGCAAATGTTCCAATTTTTTTTTTTAAATGTAGGTTCTTGAATTCTGAATGAAACTCTTAAAAAAGAAAAGAAAAAAGAGAGAAAGAACTTTGAATGAAAATTTGGTATATCAAATCAAGCACTTGTGGGTTATATGAGCTGATTTTTTTGCAAAATTATTTAAAAATTAATGAACGGCTCAGAAGGGGGGATCCATGCGGATCTGTGCGCCATCCGTGCACATCTCATCAGTGCCTATGCTATTGTGAATTCCCTTGTCCAAATGCGGATGAATTACATTTGACTGTACCAAGAAGGGGAATATTCAAGGCGGGCGTAAGCTGGTCCAGATGACCGTCGGGAGAAAAAAAAAAAAAACAACAAATACTCTTCATTCTGTACTTTTGGGACTATTGTTTTATTTTTGAACTGAAAAAAAAAAGGTGGGATGGGCAACCAGCGTAGCAATACTCTTGGACATGATCATAGGGGCTCCCGCCTCCGATGTGGAATGTCTAGTTCGAGCCACAGCTACTAACCGATGGACAGTCACCACAGCACCCTTAGGTACTAGATGGACAAAGGACCCTCCACGCTAGTCCTGCAGTTGGCAAGACTTGAACCTCGTCGGATATGTACGGAAGGGAGGAACACTTAAGCCCACTGACCCTTGCCATCTAGGCTACCACCTTTGGTGGTTAATTCACGGGGTACAGACCAACGAACAATCCAAACCGTTCATTCATCTTAGAATGATTTTTCGAGGGGTACCGCTAGATATCAACTATATTGAACGTGTGTAAGTTGTTTATCCAAAATTCCCCCGTTTCATGTCCCTCGAAAAATCATTCTAAGATGAATGAACGGTTTGGATCTTTCACGTGGGACCCACTTGCACGGCCGGTACTTGGCCGGCACATGTTGGTTTGTACCAATAGCAGCGTTGGGTGGTTTCTAGGACTATTGATGAATGGTTGTGTTCGTTTAGAAGTTTTAGTTTAGTTTTCCGATCATTACCTTACATTACCTTATTTCTCTCTTCAATTCTTCTTCTTCTTTTCAATTAGTATTATTCCTATTTCTCCTTCTATATATCTCTCTCCGGTCTCCACTCATTATCCCCATCTCCAATTATTATTCTATTTATCTCTCCAGTCATTACCCCAATCTTCAATTATTACTATATTTCTCTCTCATTTCATTACTCCAATAAAAAAAACAAAACAAAATTATCAAAACGAACACAAACATAGATTTTGTTTTTTTGAACGACAGACTCCGATGACAACTGGGTAGTGAAATTTCGTCCTACTGTTTTCTATGTATGTGTAATTAGACAAAATTCGAGGGAATCGTGCAGGTAGTTAATAAGTGGCGAAGTTAGGATGTGCCAGATTATGAAAGAAATTTTAATTTGATGATTTTTTCAAGATTACGAGACGGTTTGAAAAATGCAGTATTATTACCGTACGGTATCATTTGCCATAATTTATTGTTATCGAAATGAAAATTGTTCTTATTTCTCAATTATTTTTAATTTTTTATATATTTTTAAAAATTTCTATATAAAAAAAAATGCAATCTGTAATCCAAAATAGAAAAATTGGGACCTCCCTTAGAGCAACCCCAACAATAACTCCTCAAAAAAGTTTGTGAACAGTGCATATATCTATTATAACTTGACACTTTTTCTATCAACACTCCAACAACACTCCCTATTTTTAATAAATTATAATATATGG
>JAXBDA010001207.1:0-59561 GCA_036023075.1 Gaultheria prostrata
TGTCTGCTTGTTTTGAATTATTGGGTTCTATCGTTTGTATCCTGGGGTTATTGTACTCTTCAGTAACACCATAATAGAAAATGTTGTGGTTTGGTATGATAACAGTTTGAAGTTAGTATACTTCTCAGAAAATATTAGCAAGGGAGAAATATTGCTCGGGTGATGGCGCATGGGAGTCTTTTTGAAGGCATCTCTTTTCTGTCTTCACATTCAGACAAGAAAAGCTTCATGCATAATGACGAGTGAATAGAGATTCTCAAACAGTGGGGAAATCCATACTTGGAAAACCGATTCCGTCACGGAAAGTGAATAGAAGCGATTTACCCAACAGAAACTCTGAGTAACTACTAACTGTCCCTTTATAATATCCCGAACTAAACAAGTTTCTGTATGATTAGAGTGAAAGGTCAATTTGTAAGTTTTTTAAGTGGACTGTTTGAGAGACGCTGTTTCTATTAAAAGAGAAGAAACTTGTTTGGCATTGGCTATCATTCTGAGGATAATTTTTTGCCACTGCTTTCAGTTTAGACCATGTCAAGCTCTTTAGATGTGAAATGATCTTTGTTATGATTTATATGCGGGGCAAAGAAAAATTCTTCCATGTGTTGTAATTTTTCAGTCCTTTTGTTGTACGTGTTTCCTGAATCTGCTTCAACATTTGCTTCTGTTTTCATTCTCTACCTGCATCTTGCTCATTTCATTTGCGGTGTCACCTTCGACATGGGCACTGCATTTTTTTTCGTGAACTTGTACATTTGCACCAGTGATTGCTATAAGTTAATTTGAATGGGTCTTAGGTTGATCCTTATGCTTCTTCACTTAATTGCTTCTCACAAGTATTTCTTTTCGGCGGCAGATGCGGGGAAGTCCACTATTGGGGGGCAGATACTTCTTCTTAGCGGGCAGGTTGACGATCGAACAATTCAGAAGTATGAGAAAGAAGCAAAGGATAAAAATCGAGAAAGCTGGTTAGTCCTTTTTCTTTTTTTCAATGGGTTAGAATTAGAATTCTTGTACATAGTTCTGTTATTGGGGAGCATGTGAAAATTGAGAACCGATATTTCTTTCTTTGATAAACTTGTACTCTATCCACACCTTGATAATTGTTATCTTTGACAATTTTATTTATGTATCTGAACTTGCTTAAGCATTCGAATGCTGTTTTGATAGTTTGGCTATGGATTCATGGCACAAATAAAATATCTTAGGCCAAATCATTGACTCAATTGTTTGTCATTTATGACATAGGTTCCTAAGTCTACTTTCTCTTCCTTGTTCCTTTCGGGGTTTATTTTTTCCTCATTCTCTTTATTTTCTGTAATTGATAGCCAAAAGTTGGTTATTCATTCACTACCCATAACCAATTTTGTTTGTGGAGAATGTTAGCAGAAAATTTTTCGGCTTGCAAAAATAATAGCCCGACACATTGCATTATAAGCACCTGAAACTGTGCACTATTCCCACATACGGGCTTGTCTGAGTTATATTGTTCTCTGGAAAGAAACCGTGCGATAGGTTGGAATTGGATGATCTTAGTCTTGTATTTTGCTGTAGTTGGAAGCTCATACTGTTAACAAATCTCTGCTGTAGTAACCTGTGTTTGCTTTTTCTTAATTGTTCGGAGCTCTGTTATCGAGGTGATGTACATAATTTCCTGATGACAAGTAAGCATCTATTCATTTACCTCACTGGGGATTTGTAATGTTCCACGTGGCCTCCTTGTGAGCCTTAATTTATCTCATGTTCTTCTTTGTTCTGTATTTCACCTGGCAAAATATGTGCTTAACATATGCACTGGGCAAGCCAACTCTGCTAGTTTTCAACAGAGTTAGTTTTATACTAACCATGCACTGCACTTTTTCTTCTCGGGCAGATGGGATTTCTGATTATTAGTATTGTTTGTTTCCTTCTAATTTTTTCTCACTACTTTCCTAATATGATGTGTAGTACTGCAAGATCAGGTTTATTGCTGATTGGCACTTGATATCGGTTTAGAATATTATTCAGTTATAGAAACATAATATTTTTCTTACTGCTTGTTTAGTGTATTTTTAAGATGGATAGATATCATTGTTCAGAATGTGGCTTTAAGCTCTTGAATATGCAATAATTATGTTGTGGGAAGTTCTGATGATCCATTAAATTGCTCCTTTTGACCAATGTTACTTTTATGTGGTAGGTATATGGCATATATTATGGACACTAATGAAGAGGAGAGGGTTAAGGTGATTGTCTTTTGTGTTTTTGTCCTCAAATTTGTAGATCAGCAGTACAATTATTTCTTGTTCAGCCGTTCAAATTGTAATCCAGTCTTTACTTTCCGAACGAAAGCTTATGCTGTCTTATTTATTCCTGTTTTGTTATGTGGTGCTGACTTCAGGGTATAACAGTTGAAGTTGGAAGAGCACATTTCGAGACAAAGACAACAAGATTTACAATTCTGGATGCACCGGTACGTGGATCTGCCATGTTAAGCCTTTAGGGTTTACCTTTTTGTTTATGGAAGCAGAACTACAATACCCAGAATCAAGATGAATTAGTTTAAGCGAGCCAGCCACCAGCCATTCGTCTTTTGCAGACTTAGGTTTTTTTTTTTTTTTTTTAGTTCAACTTTCAAAATGGTGGCAATTTCGAGTGAGTTTGGCCTCGACTGACCCACCATCCGAGTGAGTTCTTGAATCTGGGTTTTGCTCAATCGCCTGTTGTTGGCATAGAAACTCATCCTGCCATGTCTCTTCTACTAGGGTTTCATTATATCATGCATAATGTTTAACTTTTAGGGTTTACCTTCTGTTTATGGAAGCAGAATTACAACACCCAGAATCAAGATGAATTAGTTTAAGTAAGAAAGCCACCAGCCATTCGTCTTTTGCAGATTTAGTTTTATTTATAGTTCAACTTCAAAATGGTGGCAATTCCGTTTGAGTTTGGCTAGACTGACCCACCATCCGAGTGAGTTCTTGAATCTGGGTTTTGCCCAATAGCCTGTTGTGGGCATAGAAACACATCCTGCCATGTCTCTTCTACAAGGGTTTGATTAGGGTTAATCAAAGGGTTTTTTTAGCCCTATAACATCCAAGCGGAGCGGATCAGAGCCATGTGTTTGGTCTTAACTGACTCACCCTCTGAGTGAGTTCTTGAATCTCGGTTTTGCTCAATCACCTGTTCTTGGCATAGAAACACATCCTGCCATGTTTCTCCTACAACGGTTCGCTTAGGATTGTTCAAAGTTTTTCCTACAAAAACTAGAGAGATTAGAGCTTAAGCAAGATGATTAATAAGAAAAGTTTGTAATATTTCTCATAAAAATGAGTTTTATATGAATATTTTGACATATGAATACTCTATTTTACGGGGTGTTGTTCTCTTGCAAAGTTGCAATTGATACCAAGTATAACTAAATCTATAAAAGCCTATTCCTAGAACCACAATTTTGAGTATGTGGCATACTATGTGCGCATTTCTGTCCTTGTACCAAAACAACGATTGCCCAAATAGTTATGTTGTGATGTTGATTAATATGTTCCTAGCTTAGGACAAATAACAGCCTGTTGATGATGCATTATTCTTCATTTTTTAAGGGACATGCCATTTTTCAGTTACTTTTATTTTTTCTTTTCTTTTAGGGCCACAAAAGTTATGTGCCAAATATGATCAGTGGGGCATCTCAAGCGGACATCGGTGTACTAGTAAGTTATTCGTAAAAAAAATTTCTAGTCCTTTGCAGCACTTGGATGACGTACATTTGGTTTACTAATTTTGTGTGTGCGCAGTTGGTTATATTATATCCATCTTTTTGTATTTGTATATGCCAGGTTATATCTGCTCGAAAAGGTGAATTTGAAACTGGGTATGAAAAAGGTGGACAAACTCGCGAACATGTTCAACTTGCAAAGACGCTGGGTGTGTCTAAACTGATTGTTGTCGTAAATAAAATGGATGATCCTACCGTTAATTGGTCAAAAGACAGGTGCCTTGCCAATTCTTATTTGTCTGTGACTCGATGTTCTTCATTTGTTAAAAAAGCTTAATACCTGTTCTTTCGCAGGTATGATGAAATAGAATCAAAGATGACACCATTCCTAAAATCATCAGGTTACAATGTGAAGAAAGGTATCATAATGTGCTTAAAACATCGTCTTTTTTGATGATGTCGCTTCGGAGTGTGGCATTTTGTGCATATTGCAGCTGTTGAGTTTGGACTCTTTTTTGTTCTATTGCGGTTTTGTTAGGAATCTATTAATTCAAACGGTAATAGCTCAAAAGAATTTCTTTGCCTATGGGACACTCCACATGGTGTGCCCCTCGAATTTTTAGACACAGCTAGGACATGTTTTGGGACACGGTGGGGGTAGATCTGTAACATTTTTTTAATTTTTCAGGGGTATTTTAGGATTACTTGAAAATTATTGTATTGAAAGTGTAACAAAAGTATTAAATCAGGATACATATCGACAGAAAGCCTGGGGCGGCGCTTTGTTCACACCAGTGGGTGCAAATGAACCCACTCAATATTGAAAAGCTTCTGATATATATGGGTAGTTTGACCGCTATTAATTGTATGACATGAACCCAAGGCAATTTTTCCTCTGACCCCACTTGTCTATTAGCTGATTGATAAAAAGTGGATCAAAAGGCAGATATTCTCCACTTCAACCGGGTAAAAGTGGACCACGAATCTTTCGCTGAACAGCATCCAATTGAGTGTAAATCTAAGGGTCTAGATCCATGAACCTAACTAAATTAAAATTTGTCTTTCCTCTCCCCTGATATTTCCTCTTTATTCCACTTTTTCTCTCTTCAGCCGTTGATCTTTTCTTTGCCTAAATAAACTGGTTTCAGTTTAGTGAAAATTATCTTATGCACATGTCTATCTAGAAATGAGCAAAATCCTGACAAAGAGGCCATATAGCATGTGCTCTGTGTCAAGTGAATCAATTTTTTGATGCTCCGATGTGCTTTAACATCAAAGCTGAATTTGTGTTTCAATATATATTGAGAGGACTCTCTAAAATAAGAATGGGGTTTCCTATCTCTATTTGGGGAAAAATCATAGAGCAGGAGGAAAAGGAGAAGGAAAGGGAAAAGGGAAGGCAAGATGAGATAAGTTCCCAAAATTGGATGACTCTAGTCTGTATAGGCTTGATATATATTGGTTTGTGTATATTTATATCTATATCTGCTGAAACTAGATTTTGTAGATGTTTAATGTATAAAAGGCTGTTATGTGTGCTATTTTCTGAGAGAACGCTTCTAAGAAGCAAGCGTGAACACTTCTAAGAAGGTGGCACCATGTCAGACACTGGCACGACAAAACATTCATCGGACACCCCCTCCTACTAATCGCCCGTCATTGAGATTGATTAATTTTAGAGATGTTCTGGTAGATAAAGGGTGCTATATATGTGATGCAGTTATATTCGTTGGTTTGATGGAGTATGGTAGTGTGAAATGCGAATTATGTGTGGCTGTTGAATTTCTACATCATATTATCTTTTTCTTAATTTCAGTTACTTTCAGGTTGCATTTTAGAACTTTCATAGATATCATAAAGCTCATCAATTTCAGATGTATATGTAATGTGTCCTTGACTCCTCGACGTTTTCTGTCCTCCATTTTTTAAAATCGTCTGTTAGGTATGTATCATCTTCCTCGTTAAGCAATTCTTAATTTAGGGGATATGGCTTAATGGTTCTGTTTTTTCAATTATGGACCTGAAAAAGGAATGATGGACTTGGAGTGAGGCGAGGATATGGCTTTTTAGTGCTATTATTTTGTTGTGTGCTGCACCTGCTTTACTTGTGTTTAATGGCGAAAATTATCCTTTTTTGGGCATTTCTCTTTACGAAACTAGTTTGGAGTTATCGTTCTTTAGTTATTCTGCTCTAGAATTATGAGTTCATGATTCCTTGGATGATGATATTATCAGGTTGTATGAGATTGGTCTTATTCATTTTATTGGGGCTGTTTCAACTTGCAGATGTTCAGTTTCTTCCTATATCCGGGCTCCTTGGTTCAAATATGAAAACAAGGGTGGACAAAAATATTTGTCCATGGTGGAATGGTCCATGCCTTTTTGAAGTCCTTGATGTTGTTGAAGTACCGCTACGTGATCCTAAAGGACCATTCAGGTATGATAAAACCTTCACCTCGCCATGCTTGATGCCTTTATATTATTTGTTAGGCTCCCACCCCTCTGTCTATTTGGTTACATAGTTTTGTCTATGCAATGAATGGGATGATGCTAGTTTTTTCTTGCAGTTTTTCCTTCTCTATTTGGTTGAGTTATCGACAAGATATTGAACATGCTACAGCAATCCTTTTAAGTCTGCTTATGCTGCATTGATTTTCTAACTTCATTGCCCTATGTCTTAGTACAGTTTATGGTAATTTGGAAACATTTTTTGTACTTGTTTAGAAGTTTTGGGGGCTGTTTCTTTTCTGTCATCCTGCAGAGCAGACGTTGCTGTGTAATTTGTTCAATATTTCTTTGTACTGGGACTTTTTGTTGTTCATGATTGTCACTGACTCGCTGAAGAGAAGTAGGATTAGGACTGGTGTTTCTGGAATAAAATGTTAAACTCTAGTGTTTCGACTTGTTTTTTTGTTTATTTATCTTATGATCCTAATCAATTGTCCTTTTTCAATTTGTTTATGTAAGGGTTTAAACCTTTTTGTCGTTTTAGGTTGCATCTACTATTGACAACTTTAGGGACATAGTTGAACTTAATTGCTTAGTCTATTTCATCTAATGTTCAAAGTTTTGACTTTGTAGATTGCCAATTATTGACAAATTTAAGGACATGGGCACTGTTGTCATGGGAAAAGTCGAGTCTGGGAGTGTGTCTGAGGGCAACAACTTGTTAGTCATGCCAAATAAGGTGATTCCTTTTGACCTTTCTTTCCTTTTTTTATTTGCCTCCTCTATAGTTATTCTTTATATATATTTCTATCTTGTCAATGTTGCATCCTTGATCTGAGGACTGTAAACATTTGTCTGCAGGCTCAGGTGAAAGTTCTAGCCGTATACATTGATGAAGATAAAGTTAGGCATGCTGGACCTGGTGAAAATCTAAGGGTTAGATTATCTGGGATTGAAGAAGATGATATACTATCCGGTTTTGTCTTGTGTAGTGTTGGTAAGTTCCACGGAATGTAATTGGTAGAATGTTTTTCATGGCATGGTTCTGTTGTAAATTGTATGTAGGTATTGTACAAACCTTAGAACAAGTGCGTATTCGTTATAGTATAATGAGATATAATGATGTTGACTCTACCATCGTTGTAGATTGTGGATATATACAAAGAACGAAAGTCACCATTCCAATTTTCTCTTACAGTTTGTAGTTGAAAATTTCTCTCTTTTCCATTATAGATTTAAGTGATATGTTTGAGTACCAATTTTCCCCTCATTCTTGTTTTTCAATCCAACTGATACGACATATCGACAGTAATTTTGATCCTTCCCATTTCGTTTATATTATTCGTCATTGTAATCCTTTGGGGTAACTAGGTTTTCCTAAAACATATGTGTTTGCCTTAGAATAGTACTTGATGAGCTGTAATCCCATGCTACTGTTATGTTACAAACTCTCCCATAAGCTTAAGCTTTTAGGAAATGGTCCAACACCCTCCCTCCCATGTAACTTTGTCTTGCACGTGGAGATGCAAATTTTCAGAGATAGAGCAGAATAGAATACGAATGGGAGAAACAGAATGCAAATAGAGAGACTTGAACCCAAGAGCTCTCGCAACCAGAGCTCTGATACTATATTAAGTTACCAACTCTCCCAAAAGCTTAAGTTTTTAGGACATGGGCCCAACAATGTATATCAAGCTATCTAGCAGCTACACCAAACTGCATGCTTTGCTGCAAAACACTGGGAAATGTTTCTTGCTCCATTTATTGTTTGTATATATTTTGTTTATTTGTGGTTTTGATGTGCTTCCTTTCATGCAGCGAGGCCAATACCTGCAGTATCTGAGTTTGTCGCCCAGTTACAGATCCTTGAGTTGATGGACAATGTATGTTGATGCTCTCTCAAAAAAAAAAAAAAATGTTGTTTAAGTTCATAGTGTTACTTCACTTAATTCGAGGGAACATTGCGGATATTTCAGGCCATTTTTACTGCTGGCTACAAGGCTGTCTTGCACATTCATGCTGTTGCCGAGGAATGCGAGATTGTTGAGCTGATGCAACAGATTGATCCAAAGACAAAAAAACCTATGAAAAAGAAAGTTCTCTTCGTGAAAAACGGCGCTGTAGTTGTTTGTCGTATCCAGGTTAGTTTTGTTCCTGACAAGACGAGAGATTTCTAATCTTCCATGTTTTGTTCCCCTCTGCCCCTCCCTTCTGCATGTTAGGTTAAAGACATTCTTGCATAATTCAGGAACATAAGAATTGTTCACAAGTATCCTGGTTTTCTCACTGTCTGACTAATCACTCCAATTTCGTTTTCGGTTTTGCCATTCCTGAATTTGAACGTCTTTTCTGTTTTCCACTCACATTAACTCAGCATTTTTCTTATTGTGAAGGTCCACACTTTGTGTGGAATATGTCGTCAATACATTTTCACCATGCTTTCCTTTTTATTTCTAGCTAGAAGAAAACATTTTGGAATTCCAAATTCTTATGCCTTTTGATTCTTCATATCTTCTTGATTTTTTCTCCTGATGAAAATTTTCTTTTTAGGTGAATAATGTGATATGCATTGAAAAGTTCTCTGATTTTCCTCAGCTTGGAAGATTCACTCTTCGTACCGAAGGTGACAAACTCTCGTTGCCACTATTTTTGATGATTCACATTTCTTATATTTTGTTCTTAAGTTTCAAAATTGCCGTGTTAAGAAGGATTATCGTATTCTACAGGTAAAACAGTAGCAGTGGGAAAAGTTATTGATGTTTCTTCCAGTGCTAGTGCTTAAACAGTTTTGGGCAAGAGGTAAAGAGTTCCCAACACTTGCGTCTTATTCTGCATAAGCTAGTGGAGCATATTTGCTTTTGCTTCGGTATATGGTATTATGAGCCGTGATGAAAAACTTAGCAGATATGTTGTTATGCCCTTCCTTCCTATCACATTGGAGACAACTTATTGCTGCCTGCTGTGAGATTGGTACATGACGTCCGTCAATTTAGTTCATTAATAAAATGCTGTTTCCTGCATGTGTCCTTAATGACATTGGGTGGTGAATCTTTAGATGACCCATAAACATGACTTGAACTTGATGTCTAATTAAAGGGTAAGTTGTCCTCATATTGCTCGCAAACGATTTGACATGTTCTCGAATTAAATTAGCCAGGTTAGTGTTGTAAGCATCAAGCCAGGGACTAAATAGCATTTTCACTGATCTAGGGACGCCAAAGTTGACTCCGTCAACAACTCACATCTGTTTTTGAGTGTTTCACAAATTTGTTGGGGATTGAAGTTTCTGAAAACTGTCGCAAGATGATGTTCTATTATCTACAAGAACGAAAGAACGTATTACGTCTCTGATGCACAACACACACAAATGAAGCACTGGTACTCCAAAAATGTGGTCGCACAAGTAATGGGTCCAGCTAAACACATACGTGGTGCGCCAAAAAACACCTGATACATTTTCTAATCGAATATGGGTTCTGTTGTTTATGGGCATGGGGATTGGGGAATGGTTGCTTTTGTGTGTATGGCTCTGGTACGCGCTTTCTTTTATTTTTGTTGAACTAGATGCTGGATATGTATGCGTGCGTGTGTTTTCTCTGTGTGTGTTGTTTGAGGTTGGTGCCTCCTTGGGACCTACTTTAATACTCTCTCTCCTTACTAGGACAAAAGCCTGGGTCAAGAACTTGGAATGCGGATGTTTATTGGCTTTTCTTTTTACTGTTAAGTCTTTGATGTTTATTCTCATGCATGAAAAATGTTCTATATTCATCCTGTGGGGATAATTCGTAATTCATTGTCACTTGTCAGTGAGGCTAGGCTACTTACCATCTTGTGCTAAAACAAAGGGGTTTGATAGATAAATAAAATGTCATGTCTAGCATTTGCTCGAGTATAGCATCTGATGATTTTAATTCAGTGCGATGTAGGTGATTGATTTTCTTATCTCATCTGTCTGACAGTTAAAAGCAGATCCAATGGTCAAAAGATACGTGGAAAAAGAGAGGCCACTCGACGGGGTTTCACCTTGCAGAGCATTGCCGTGCAACCATTGCATTCCATTGATTCTAATATAGTATGGGAGAGCTCCTTGTGCTGTAGTTTTGTGAATGAATAAATAAGCTTATGGTGTCCATGCTTTTTTGGACACCATTTCTTATTTATTTCTTAAAGGTTTGATGATTTGATAACTGGGGTAAAGTATGACATCCAAACCCCATTTCGAAAGTAATTATATGTTCGTATTTACTGGTTTTGATAGATGCTCTTAAATTTACGTATCCATAATGTTCGATTTAATTTCAGTTGTATATCGGTGCCCTACCGTTTGACAGGCATTAGAATTTTTGGCGATTATCCACTATATAATATTTTGGGTGTGACTTGTGATTCTTTATTTGATGCTCCTGCTCTTCATTTACGGAATTTTACTTTCTAGAATCTTCTCCTTAACCCTGTATCGTTCCAAGTTCATTGGATATCCCTAAAGAGACCTCTCCCTAACTCATATCCCAGAATGCTTTGTTGAACTTCTTTGGCTTCTTCTTGACATTGCTTATGGAGTATCTATGCTCAACTGACTTTGATTGGCAGTATACTTTCGTAGAAGAATCGGATAAAGACGAGGTATTTTTGGTACTTACGAATTGTATTCACTTCTTGATTTTAAGAGTCAAGAAATCATTACAGAATCCGATTCCGGGAGTTAAAGCTACACGGGAGGAGAAGGTATTAGGCATCTCCTCTATTTGATCCCTTAATTGGTCTCTATTGTACTAGTATTTACTTTTGATTTTATATCAAATAATTAAGGAAAATGATTTTGGCATTTCATATTTAATAGTAGCCGTTTGCATCGGACGGGCATTTTCATTTTTAACTCTACCAGGAACACACTTTCTCTTGGCTTCTTACAAAGCTAAAGGTCACATTTTAGAAAGCAAACATAATACTACTAGTTGAAATTACAATTTTCCACGGTACCACTGGAACTGAAAAAAGATGGCTCGAATGGTCAAATATTTGAAAATTGAAAGTTTGTTAGCTTCAGTTCACGGGCGCATTATTTTAATGGATTAGACACTTGCTGGTAGGTATCCATATAACTTGATTTTTCACATCATTAATGAAAAGATAGCGATCTAAAAGATGAATGACTTTGATCGTTAAAAAAAGTCATGATTTTCATTTAAAGACCACAATAGAACTGAGGAGATGTTCTTACTACCATAGTTGTTAAAAATCTACCATACACGGTACGTATCGCACCCTGTATCCTTTTTGTATAGAAATCTTACGATACGATCGCGTATCCTATGATTTCTATGCTTATTCTGACTTGGTACATATCCTACAATTACTTATTAGAACAAAGTCAGACATTTATTCAAGAAGCGGAACCTCATACATATTAATCTAAGCCATTTTATCTTATTATGGCGATATCTAAACATTTGATGGAAATTCAACCACAACATAGGGCTTGGACAGAGGAAAGAACCATAATTCAATTGTGTTTTCACTGAATCATATAAGAGCTCTTCTTTTCTTTCTATAATTTAAGGCAACAAAAAGACTTAATGTAATAGACCCCAATTGATAGACTTGAAATTTTTCATCTTAAAAACTCTTTTTTTGGGGTAAATGAACTGTGATGTTCTTATGTATAACTACTTTTCGAGTGTATGTTAATTATGATTATTGTTGTTAAAGTACAAACTAGATTTAGTATTTTGGCACGATAAAAAATAAAATTCAAATAAGCCCAATTGACAGTTTTAAAATGAAAGATATTATTGAAGTAGGTATAAATATCTAGTTTCTAAAAGCTCTATAATATCTATCTTCGAGAAACTTTACAATATCCTTGTGAAATATCTAATTTTTTTTTAGAATTAGTGATATTTATAATTCTATAATCCACCTCAAAGCTTATCTTATAGAAAATATCTTTGGACTAGACCCTTTCATGAATTTGGACTTTCTTTATCGCATTGACGATATTTGTTAATAGACTTAATGTTTTTTCCTTCAAGTTATTTTCTTCATAGACTTTTTCTTCATTTTACTTTACTTTCTATATAGTTAGAGTTTAAGCTGATAAACTGGGGAGCTCTAGAGCACACCCACATGAAAGTTGTGTTTTTTGCTTTCCTTGTTGCAAGAATTGTGTGCTTTGATCATTGGTTTTTTCGATCTTCTGAATCATTAATTTTTTATATAAACCTTCAAATTGAACGTAAAAAAAATCATGCAACAAACTCCCATATGCATGATGTATACACAATTTTGAATCAAGTTCGCGATGCTGGTAGTCCTGGGTCAATCCCGGTTTATTACCCGGCAACGGTGTCTGATGCAGGGTTTGTAGGTTTAGGGTACAGTAATTCTGCTTCCGGGGTGGCTTCTTGGTGCCCTCGAATGCCCATAGGTGCTGTTGCTTCTCCTGGTGGTAATGTGATAACGAGGTATTGTCATGCCCCAGGTTTTGGGCACAGGTCGGTGGCAATGCCTCTGATCAGGCTAGTGATGAGGGCGGAGAGGACTCAGTTTCGGGGAAAAGGGTTAAGTTTCTGTGTAGTTTTGGGGGAAAGATTCTTCTGAGGCCAAGCGATGGGATGCTCAGATATGTTAGAGGGCAGACTATGATTATTAGCATTAAGAGAGATGTCAGCTTCGACGAATTGGTTCAGAAGATGGCTGAGACTTGCGAGCAAAATGTTGTTATCAAGAACCAGTTGCCTGATGAAGATCTCGACGCCCTTTGTATCTGTTTCATGCCCCGATGATCTTGACAATATGATGGATGAGTATGAGAAATTCGTAGAGGGTCATTTAAGTTGAGGGTGTTTCTATTTTCATCGTCAGAGCCTGACTCTTCTGGGATGATGCAATATGGCGAATGAGTTACGCTCGATGGCAGCTAAGGTTCCCCCAACAAGTCTGTTTCCTCTTGGCCACCTTGTTACAAATTTAGCATGCAGGAATAAATCTTTTACTACTTTTTTTCATATTGTCAAATGTAGAAGGGAAGAATATTATAGTGTTTAGAATAGAAATCTTTGGCTTGCCTCGTTTCCGTTGTTCTCTCTCCCTCTCTCACACACACAAAAAAAAAACCCACTCTATTTCGCAATGGATCTTTTGGAGCTCTTTTCCGTTGTTTTCTCTGGATCCATGGCTTGCCTCGTTTATGCTTTGGTCGCCCGACTGACTGATCATGACCTCTTGGAGGTCAGGGAGGGTTGGAGCTGGGTCGATCTTGTTATTGTTATGGGTTTTACTGGGTTTATCTTGGGCATGCGGTTACTCTTCTCCAAGACCAAGATCGGCGATGTGGTGATAGCTCGACCAGGTTCTGCTGTTGACCTCGTCCATCTTGGAGGAGCTCCGTCAGCCTACATGTTACATGTGGCCTTCCAGGTTGTGTGGAGGTCACTGTAAACTCAGAGACCCCAAGTCCAGCTTCATCTCGTGCGTTTCACTCCTTGCATTGCTCTCCTTCTGGGCTATTTTTGTTCGTAAAGCGGACGTCCCCACTTTTGTGAGTATCGTGAATCGACAACTCGGTTTGCGGTGGCCTTGCTATTGAGTCGGACCAGCCCATTCAACAACAGCCTTTGCTTTGGCCTTGCTATTGAGTCGTCGGATAAGCCCAATCCCTCAATCATCTTCTGTAGTCGTTGTATGAAGCCCCGAATAATTTCTTTCCACAACTTATAATAAAAGGTTGCGCAACAAGGAAACGAGACAACACTCAGCGAAATTTTGAAGAGTCCTTTTGGATTCTGAACAACAAATGTGTGTTTCGCTTGTGTGTGTGTGTGTGTGTGTGTGTGTGTGTGAGAGAGAGAGAGAGAGAGAGAGAGAGAGAGAGAGGGTGGGATGAGGAGCTGGGCGGGTGGGACAAAGGAGTGGCCTGTGCTTTTCTTGGAGTTGGGCGCGTATTGGGTTCCAAAACTGGACCGGCCCGTCAATTCTCCATATAGTAATCCATTTTCGCTGGGCCCTTACATTCGGCCCAATATCCATTTTTCATGGACCGGAAACCAGAACGGCCCATCTACAAAGCCCAAATCCAATAACCCCGTTAAAACCCTAAGATCAAATCCCAGCCGTCCGATCTAGGTCAAAAGCATCCACACCCGCATTTCCCGACTCACTGCAACTAGGGTTTTAACCACACCCGCACCTACAAATTCATCCACACCCGCATTTCCCCACTCACTGCAACTAGGGTTTTTCTCTCTCCTCAACTCTCTCTCTCTCCAAACCAAACCCAGTCTCAGTCGCCGGAGGTTAAAGCGACAGCCCGCCTCAGCTGCTGTCCACCTTGACCAAGCTCTCAGCTTCGTCTTGGTCCTCAATTTTTCTCCATCTCTATACATACGCATATACTGTTGTTGTATATCATATATACACATCAATGGCTGTGAAAACCTCGAAGGCGGACAAGAAGATTGCGTACGACAAGAAGCTGTGCCAGCTGCTCGATGAGTACACGCAGATTCTGATTGCGGCGGCGGACAACGTGGGCTCCAATCAGTTGCAGAACATTCGCCAGGGGTTGAGGGGGGATTCTGTGGTTCTGATGGGGAAGAATACCATGATGAAGAGGTCTATCAGGATTCATGCTGAGAAGACCGGTAACACGGCCTTCCTCAATCTGATCCCTCTCCTCGTTGTACGTATATACTGATAGAACGTATCTGTGTAATTTGTGTACAATTTTTGTCCAAATCCGTTGGGCTCTGCTGGTAAAGTGAGGGAAGAGAAGAGAAAAGAATTATGGAAAATGATAGAAAAATTAGAGGGCAGTTCGATTGGACTTTAGTTTAGTGTTTTAGATCGTGTTATGTTTATACGTAATTTGTGATAAAATTGCTGTTTTCGTGTTTTGTTAATTAGGGTAATGTGGGTTTGATTTTCACCAAGGGTGATCTGAAGGAGGTGAGCGAAGAGGTCGCTAAGTACAAGGTGAAATACTCTAACCTATTCGAATTTTGTTGATGATGTTGTAGTTCGTTTCTGCTCCAATTGTCACAATTGTATAGCATAGAATCCCCATTTCTAGCCCCTAATTGCTGACTCGATTAGAAAATATGGTTGTGTGATGGTATGTGTACTAAATGTTAAATTGTCGGTAGTTTGATTTGAGGAAATACAGAATATGTTAACCATTTTGCTCCGAAATGTCATCCCGTCCCTTTTCTATTAGAAGAAGCTCATTGGGCTTCACTCCATCCATCTCATGCAACGTAGTTTCATGGTCACAGGACCTTACAGTTTCGTTTTTCCTATATTTTCTCTGTTGTATGTTATCTGCACACTTGGAAGGAGTGTTCTTTGATGGTTACACGACACTACAGTTTCGTTTCATCCCACATTTTGTCTGCACTATACTTTCTGTACACTTGAATGGAGTGTTGCTTTTAGTTTTAGGCAACTGTTCAACAGATCTTGAGGTTCTCCAATGGTATGCTGTATGGATAGCTAAGCCATATGCATGAAGTTCCCATTTCTCCTCTCCAAGTGTGAGCTAAACCAGTGGCTATAATACAAATAGCTTAAACTTGTGCAGCTGTAGCCATAATTTACTGAGTCCTTTTTTCACCATTCTTATGCTATTTCTTTAGGTATGTTTTTGGTATTTTGTCAGAAGGTATAAGGTATATCATTTGTTCTATTGGAGCCACATTAGGTAAATATTGGATTTTACACTATCAATTGCTCTAATATGGTACCATCTTGTCATTTATGTACTGAAGTGAACTGAAAACTGGTCTAACTATCGTGGGCTTTTTTTTTTTTTTTTTTATCTACAGTGGAACTTCTTGTGCAATCAGTAAATCAGTCGTTGCTTTCATTATGTGGTAGCAGAGGCTAGATTTCACTTGAACTTTTCTTAACACGAGTTGTTATCAAGGGTGAACTTTATCAAAGTTCAACCAATTTAAATCCAATTTAACATGCGCAATAATTGAAGCTTCAAAACTTAGTTCTTTTTCATTATTGATCTCTCCAAGGAGAGGCATATATAAACTGCAATTCTTCAGTATGTTGGCCTATTTGACGTTATCCAATTGACTCTTGCCTTTTTTTGTACAATGTGATTTTGTTTTAATGTCGATATTTCTGCCATTGAACAGGTTGGAGCACCTGCTCGTGTTGGTTTGGTTGCTCCATGTGATGTTGTCGTTCCCCCCGGCAACACTGGCCTCGACCCTTCTCAGACCTCTTTCTTCCAGGTCTTTATCTCCATTCTCCATCTTTCAATGTTTTCATGTTTTGCTTCTATAGCATTGTTTGTCATGCCATAGGGTTTTCCATTAGTAGTTGCTAAATGTTGCCTGTCATTTCCCAGGTGCTCAATATTCCTACCAAAATTAACAAGGGTACAGTCGAAATTATCACCCCTGTCGAGCTTATCAAGAAGGGTGACAAAGTGGGATCTTCTGAAGCTGCCCTGCTTGCAAAACTTGGCATTCGACCCTTCTCTTATGGCCTTGTCGTCCAGACTGTTTATGACAATGGGTCAGTCTTCAGCCCTGAGGTTCTTGATCTAACTGAAGATGATCTCATTGAGAAGTTTGCTACTGGACTTTCCTTGGTCACCTCTCTGTCACTGGCAATTTCTTACCCTACCCTTGCTGCTGCACCCCACATGTTTATTAATGGTTACAAAAATGTGCTGGCTATTGCTCTCGAAACTTCATACTCTTTCCCTCAGGCAGAGAAAGTGAAGGAGTACCTCGCGGTATGTAATGACTGTTGCTTTTATTTATGGATAGTGTTTCCAGTATTCTATGAATCTTATAAAATGTTTGGTAGCATTATCTGTTTGTGTTTTTTACAATTATTGTTTTCTTGTGTTGTTCTCGTTAAAAAATGGTTCCGGGCCCTGTTATTGTTGTCTGAAAAGTTTGCTTACAAAGGGGTACAGAATATTCGGAAAAATAAGAATCTTTATGTTTTCCTGGATAACGAAAGCTGGAAACAGCACCAATAATTGGTTTATGAATTCTCTCTTGTGCGTATGACTGACTTGTTGGGTGGGAATGCAGGATCCCAGCAAATTCTCTGTTGCCGCGGCCCCGGTTGCAGCTGTTGCTTCTGGTGGTGCCCCTGCTGCTGCTGCCGCAAAGGAGGAAGAGAAGAAGGAAGAACCTGCTGAGGAGTCTGATGACGATATGGGTTTCAGCCTGTTTGACTAAGTTAGTTTAGTTTGTTATGATGTGTTTTGATACTTATCCGTCTGTTTCTTGATTTTGCCTGTGTTGATGTCCTTTATTGGGAACATTAAGAGTTTTGAGAGATTTCTTGGTTTAAAACGACTCGAATTGTTAGTTTAATGCGTATTAGTGCTTGCAGTCTCCCTCTTTTGTCGTATGTGTTGGTTATTTGCTGGCTTTGCATTATCAAGAAACTTCATTCTGGGCATCAAATACCGTCGCTGTTGGAGTGACGTGAAAATCAGATCAGAAATATGGGAGTTCTTTTTCGTAGTCAAGTAATAGTGTTTGACAACTCATCGTGGGTCTATCCCATTCTGATAAGTAAATATGGGTTTTATGTTGATTGATCCATGTAAAACCATAATACAATATGGACAGATTGGAGTTGGTTATAGGTGGACAATATGGACGGGGTTGAAAATTGCCACTTCTAACTGAATGACTTATCCGAGTCGCGGCTGTAGATAATCCCTTTCTTTAGATCGTACAAACCTGCCCTTAGTTTTACAGATGTGGCCCTTGATATAGCTCTGTACTTTATCGAGAGGGTGAACAAAATCTTCGTTTTTATTGGTTGAAATAGTATAGATTTCACCAAAAAATGATATTATTCTTACCCGAAAGTGTTAAAAGATGATAAACTATGTGCAGGTCTCTAGTTCCGCGGACTTCTAAGAGAACACTGAAATGGTTAAGCTTGTGAGAATTTTGCCAGGATGATAATGATTTTTTTTTGGTAGACCTGAAAAGATGAACGAAAACTAAAATCTCTCGAAAGCAACATGCGATGATAATGATAGTATCCTGTTTTCGTACAACATATCATCAAGTACTTGTGGTGAATCGTGATGGTAAATATTTGCAGTTAGAAACCTGCGATGCTAATGAGTCAGCTAGGCTACGACTTGCGAATGTCTTTAGTTAGGAACTCTAATCTTCTACTTTTGTACCTCTGTTTCTGTACATTTTCAATCGCGGGGTAGGAGTAGTATTCTGGAAACGCATGGGAACAAAGTTATGGAGGATTTTTCGTACAGGTGATCCGGTGGGTTTGGTTTGAATTGGATTTACCTTCTCTCTCTCTGTCTCGGGTGTCTCATGCGGATTGAGAAGATGAATGGACCAAGTACCCACAAAATGAATTCATTGTTTTCTTTTGGTTTTGTATTTTATGTAATTGGTTCATTGGTTTTTTCACAATGCCTTGCGTTACCCCCTCTCAATCCTCGCACTACACTCACGCTTTCAATTTTCGCTCCCACTCACGTAAACGCACACAAATTATCCAGTGCGAGTTTGTTTGGAGCTCCAGCCCGCTAAACCCGTTAATTTCATTCACACCTCGAAAGTAGGAAAGTTGGGAAGGAAAGTGGAGAATATTATTTCGTAGGAAGATGGGTGGCTTTGTAAATGCTTTACAATTGAGAAAGCCTTGTCTATTTATAGACAAGTTTACGTAGAAAAATCCAAGCCTCATAAAGAAAGTTAGGCAACCTTACTAATAGCCTTTTTGACTTTTTCATCTCATATTTACTTCTAGGGTAATTCTATTTGCAACCACATTTTGGCTAAATACAACGACCTAAAAATTGAAAATCAAAATTTGAAATTGTAATCCAGTTTTGGATAAATACAACTAAGAAATTTTCCAAATATTTCCAATCTACCCCTCCCCTTTCTGACATCTAATTTACTTCCCATTCTACCCCTCTCCTCCCTAACATTTATTTACTTCCCAATCTACCCCTCCTATCAATCTAAACCCTTAAAAAAAAAAAAAACCCAAAATTATAATACACGATCGTCTTCTTCTTCAGAGCCTTCTCTTCTTCTCAGAACTTCTTCTCTCCTTCTCTCCGATGAAAATGGAAGCAGCAGTGGCCGTCGCCTAAATTGTCATCGCTCCGTTCTTCTCTTCGTCTCCTCTTCCTCACCACTCCATTCGTCTTCTTCCTCTCCTCTTTCTTTTCAAACCATTTTCAAACCTTAACCAAAATCTACCCCATAGCCACCGACCCACCACGAAATCGTCATTGCCAACAAAGAATTGACCTCACCACCACGAAATCGTTGTTTGGGAAGCAAAAGCAACGCAAGAAATACGAACCCAGATTTTGTTTTTTCGTTTTTGGTCGCCCGCCATTTGGACTCCCAGTATTGAATTTGATCAGTATTTTCGGATTTGAATGTTTGAAATATGTACCTTAATTCGGATTTTAAAACATGAATTATATGTTTGAAACTAATAGATTTAAATTCTCACTGTATGCTTCATTTTTTTGAATCCGAAGTTGTTTTAAATATTCAAAAGTTAAAATGTGAAATAAAACAATTACTTCAAGTTTCAAAATTCGAATATGGGCAAACGTGGGATGTGTAAAATTAAATCAATTATTTATGTCTGAAACGCAGTAAATAGTTCAACTTTTAAAATTTGAATTCACAACATCCACCATTCTTTAGTTTGAGGGTGGGTTAGTTGTTTGATCAACTCTGCATTCTTTAGTTCATGGTTGGTGATGACTACCTCTTGGGCCTTTTTTGCTCCAATTTCTTGATCTTACTTCACATGGTTGGTGATGACTCCATTTTACACATTAAGATTTCGAGAAAGGCCTCTGTTTGGTTTTCGCTTTAAGCCTTCAAAAAATCAGGACCGGCTTTGGTACCATATGATTATAAAAAGTGAGAAAGAATTACCCTGCCAATTAAGGTACATATTCGGATTCTACACATCCCACGTTTGCCTATAGTCGGTGATTATTATAGTTTACAGTTTACTTGCATCCAACCATCAGATTCTTTAGAATTTATTACTAAACTTTTTTGTTTGAGAGTGATTTGTGTAGGGTCAAAATAGTTTTGTCCGGAGTTTTGTGATATGATTCCTGCTTGTGATACATCTATCATGCCTCAAAACTATGTATTGTTCACTGCATACATGCATGCCTTGTCACAAGAACTATTGGTACAATAGTTTCATTTGTTGTGTGGCTTTTGTTGTTCTTTCATGTGAGTAGGTGCACTGTGGCTCCTAGTAACTCTGCCACTATCACTTTTAATAACACATCACTTTTAATCCCATTTGATGTATCTATTTTTAGTCTGTTTCTTACATATGGATACAGATGATCAATTAGACTCATCTTGCACTTAACCATTTTGTTCACCGGTACTTTTCATCTTTTAACCTCGATCACAATGACATGACTGTGTTGTTCACCGGTACTTTTCATCTTTTAAGGCATCATCAGTGGCACACACCTACTAACATTAAAAAAAAAAACCCATCATATCAATATCTTAGACTTCTACATTTGAAAATATATAAATATTAATACTCACCTTATGAGTTAGAAAATGCTCTGTATAATCATATAGAGTAGGAGATGGGCCTGCATGGCCATCATGCGTTGAAGCATCGCACTGAACAAAACAAAAAAACATATGGAAAAAAAAATCAACAAACATTTCGGTAAGAAAAACATGAATTGTTACATAAAAATCAAGTTTTATCATTTGAACACAGGTCACAAATTCAACTATTAAAAAATGAACTGATTACTACTATTCGGATATAAACAATTGATTTAATCTACAGATCCTACATTTGCCCGTGTTCAGATTTTATAAGTTGAAGTAAGTGTTTGAATTCACGTTTTAACTTTTGAATATAGAAATAAATCCTACACTTGCTCGTGTTCAGATTGTATAAGTTAAACTGATTGTCTTACTTCATATTGTAAAGTTTGAATTTATGAACACACTACACTAACTCTTGTTCAGATTTTAGAACTTGAAGTACGTCGATGAAGTCATAGTTTAAAGTTTGAATAAGAAAAGTTCGGTTTCAAACAAACGAAACATATGGTGGGAATTTGGACCTACATATTTCAAACATATAGTTCATGTTTTACAATCTGAAGTAAGCTGCATATTTCAAATGTTAAATGATGAAAACATTGTTAAAATGCAACACTGGGAATATGAATTTCGGACGATGAGAAACACCAACGTAAAATCTGGGTCTTATCTCTCTGGTTGCTTTTGCCTCCCAAACCACCATTTTCTTCCCATCATCCACACTGTTGACCTCCATGGAGCTTGTAATCGAAAAATTGAGCCCTGTTGCCGTTTCTTCCATTTCAAAATAGGAGAATAGAGGGTCAATGGAAGGGGAAGAACCTTCCATGGAAGGCTCCATTGGGTTCTCCATTGAGGGAGAAGTGAGGAATGGGGAGGAGAGTGACAATTTTTAGGGTTTTAGGGTTTGAGATCAGAGGAGAGAAGAAGACGCCAATGGTGGCTGAAGAACAGAAGAAGAGGAAGGTCTGTGAAACGTAGTTTTTGATTTTTTTTTTTCTTATCAAAAGTGTGTGGTTGTTTGTAAGGATTTTTGGGTTTGTGGTTGTTTGGTTGGTTTTACTACATACAACCAACTTAAATGAGGGACAACATAGTCTTTGTACATTAGGATATTTTTGTCCAAATTTTATTAAATTTCACATCGTTGTATTTAGCTAAAAGGTGGTTACAAATAGAATTACTCTTTCCATAATTCAGGTCAACTAACGTCAAGAAGGGGCACCACCAAAAATCATACTAATCAAGAACTTTCCAAAAAGATCCAAATCCTAATTATTAACTTCAATCCCACCCCCAAGAAGTAAAACACGATTTCAAAACCCTCGCTCTCAAATCCCCCTCTTCTCCTCTCTCTCTCTCTCTCTCTCTCTGCGCTCTTTCGGCCGTTCTCCTTCTCTCTCCTCTTTCCCTCCTCACCCAAATGCGAACTCCCTCATTCGCTCCCCTTCCATTCCTAACCCTATCAGCAACTCTTTCTAGGGTTTGATCATCCCTTCTGGCTTTACGAAACCTATACATACATTCGATTCTCAAAGTCGTATATACGATATATTTCGTGTGATTCCCGTTTCTGTGGTCCGGAGATGGTGGCCGGTTCGAGAATCGAGAGTGGGACACAAATTCTTTCGGCTAGTGTACGGAACACCATTCAATCGATCAAAGAAATCGTGGGCAATCGTTTCTCCGATGCTGAGATTTATGTTACCCTTAAAGAATCCAACATGGATCCTAACGAGTCTGCTCAGAAGTTGTTGAATCAGGGTTTGTTTCTACTTATTAGGGTTTGTTTCTACGTAATTTTTTACTAACTCTTTCCAAATTGGTTGTTTTGCATAGTGTATAAAGTGATTTTCGATATTAGACACTTTCCCTAGTCAGAGTAGGCAAGAAAAGTGGAGGCTTTATTTTTCCTACCCACTTTGTAATTTTTTCATGTAGGATTAGGTTAAATTATTCAATAGTCCGGGAGCATCGCCACGTAGTGCTCCGGACCGCTCTACAATCACACAATTCTCGTGGGGTCTACGACTAAGTGTATGGACCCCACATAATTGTGTGTGTGGTTCTGGAGTTGTCCGGAGCACCGCCACAGTCCAGACTGCTGAATAATTATACTAGGATTAGAGCTAGTCATTGAAACTAACTTGACATGGTTGGTGATGTGACGGATAATGTGACAGTTGTCCATTGGTTAGTTTAGTTAAACGAACCATGCTACTTGAGTTCAAGCCCGTGTTTGCTTGTTAGAGACTTGTTTGAGATTGGTTTGTTACTTAAACAAATGAAGCTTGAGCATTTTTTTTGGAGCTCGTTAAAAGTTCACACCAAGTTCGAACAAGTTACTACTCGGCTTATGATGTATGAAAAAATCAAGTTACTTGAGATAAGCTTGTGTTCAGCTTGACTAAAGCTTGAACATAGTTTTAAAGCTTGTTAAGTTGTCAAACCAAGCTTGATCAACCACTTTCTCATCATATTCAGCTCGTTTATCACCCTCTAATTGGAGTTGCGTGAAGAGGGCATGTCTAGCAAGTTTACTAACAGACCTCATTTGCCCAGTTTGGAGTTATGCTTATTTTGCCGCATATGTCATGGAATTTACTGAAACGAAGATGATTTTGGTACGTTTCATGTACGGGATGTTGAAGTTGACTGTTTATAATGAAGGGCGGAGGTGGTAGCACCTGATTTTGATCAATGGTCCCTGGTCGGGTTGGTTTATGTGGTTTGGTGAAAGTGTTGGGGCTATGCAGATGGTAAACTGGCTCTGACAGTGTTGGCATCTGAGTCTCCATTGAGGATTTTTCTGAGAATGTTGGGCAGGTACCGTGGCAGAGCTCAAAGTACGTGAATTAGTTCCAGAAATTATAGGAAGGATGTGAAAGGACAGATAGAGCTGTTCAGAAGCTGTCGTAAATTTCTGTTAAAAAGAGGAGAGTTTGTGGGATTCAAAAATCCGTGGAAAACAGACATGATATGGATATTTTTCTTATAGCTAGGTTATCCATGGACCCCCATCTAGTCCTTGGGAAGTTGGAAACACAGTCATGCGTCGTCCTTTTGTTTTTATTTTGCCATGATTCTAATAGCCTAATAGGTTCGGGACTAAGTACATCCTTGCCTCTTTTGCGGATGAAATATCCTTTTTTGGCAGAGGGAATTGGGTTTTTTATTTTCCCCTTTTATCTATAATTTGCCCTAAACTGTTCAATTCAGATAAATTGTCAATAAGATGCCTTCATTTGGTATACTGCAATTCTTGATGAAGAAATCGATTGGACCTTTCAATCCAGTCGTATAGGAAGCCCCAAGATTGACTTCTAGGGGTTCAAACTGTGTGATTTACTAGATCTAGTTCTACGTCAAGGGCTTCCCCCTTCTTCGGCTTAGTTTTTCAAAACCCTTCCAACCTCATTTGATAAAATGAGACTCAACTGTACATGGCACAAGGACAAAAGGCATAATTACTATTTGACCCTTGCCCAAAAAAAGGAAAAAAAAAAAGAGAGTACAAAACGTGAGTCTGATGTGTGGTACGGTTTGGCATGTCGGCAGTAGTGTTCTCCATGGAGAGGAGAATTCATTTGAAATGTTCATTTTTATTATATATGGTGGGGCCCCTTAAAGAAAAGAAAGGGCAAAATGGTAATTGATGCATTGGGTGGTGATTTAATCGCAGTTGGATTTTATCTAATGGGAAAGAGAGTGATTTTATCAAGTGCTTGATTTTATGGGATTTCCCATAAAATCTAACGGAAAACTCGGCCTTCAAACTTTATGACTAGTAGCTTGAAATTATTGGGAGTTTGTGAAACTTTGGGAAATTAGCTGTTCTGGCTTTACAATGTGTGACCAAGGATTTTCTTATCTATTTTGTTTTGTTTGGAGCTCTCTTTTTCTCGTGAAGCCCCTCATTAACTGTTCTTGATATTCAAGTTTGGACAAGTTTTATCATGATCATTGAATTGAAATACGATCAGAAACTAAGTTCATACCCTCTAGAAAACTGGATTCAATTGTATATGTATAGATCTAGTGTGTTTTCATCCAAGGGGCGAGACTAATTTTAGAAATTGGATTATTTGCTGTTTTTTCTTCTTGTCATTATGAGTCTGACCAAGTTTTAATTCTATCATTGCGTGAAGTCTCACTATGATTAGGTTTTGTTTCCTGGATTCATTATTGTTTTTTTGTTTTCTGATACATTTGGCTGCTTTTGTGTTTCGTATTTGTGCATAGATATGTTTACAAAACACTCAAGTGCATATTCTTGCTTGTTTTTACCCAGATCCATTTCATGAGGTGAGGAGAAAAAGAGATAGGAAGAAAGAGGTATGCTGGTGTGAATATCATTGTACTTTTTGCTGATTGCTTGTGCAGAGTACTGAAGAACTGCCACTGGTCTTTGCATTTTCTACTTTTCCTTTTAAATTGTTATAACTTTTATGAGAGTTGTATTTTAGAGGAATTTAGGTCTTCATTTCACTTTTGGTTTACAAACAGATTTGCATATTGTCTCAGAATACAGGGTATAAGGGTTTGGCAGAGGCAAGGAAATATGGTGAGCTTGAAGGACAAGGAATGAAATCCTACCCATCTGATCGTGGTGGTCAAAGAGGAGGATATAATCATAATGGTGAGCATGAAGGTCAAGGTCAAGGAATGAAATCCTACCCATCTGATCGTGGTGGTCAAAGAGGAGGATATAATCATAATGCTGCTTTCAGCAATGCACAATCAGGTGGAATTTCTATTTGTTCGATCTTCGTGTTTATTTTACTCGTCAGATCACTTGTTTATGGGTTGTTTTTGCCATTGTTATTCCTTTCCATTGGTTTAGGTTGCCCATTCTGTTGATTTGACGGTAGTATGAAGACCTACTTGTTTTTGTAGTGGTGGAATGTGCCGTTTGGTTCCTTTCATTGCTGTTTATGGCGGTTATCTATCCTGTTTCAATTCTATTTCACGAGATTTATTAACGGTGTGAAATTTCACTTATTACAGGCGGAAGCCGGGAGTTTCGCATTGTGAAAGACAACAGGGTTAATCATAATGTCAGCAGAGAGATGAATCCTCCTACCTCGCAATGTTCAACATCCACCAGTCAGCAAGGCAGCTCGCATGTTTCTGAGAAGGGGTATGTTTGTGTGCCCGTTATAGGGTTTTGTTATCGATTTTGTTTCTCCTTTCCCTGTTGTTTTTGCTCCTTCAATTTTCTTGAAATTTAGATTTAGACCCATTTAATTAGACCTTGACGAATACTTACCTATCAGATTTACAGTTCTTTCATGTGAACTGCATATTTTCCGCTCTGTGGGAATAACAGTTTCTGAGGTCAACTTTGGGTTATTCCATGTCCAGTTTGCAGTTTCTTATTCGCAGAGAAGTCCCTTTGATTACTTTACTTTTCCTTTACTTCCCTTGCATGTAAAATGTTCTGTTCTCTCCACAGTTGTTGCACAGTTATACGCAACTACAGAAGTTTAAATTGTTCTGTTGACACTAAAGTGGCCTTTAATCAACACGCTGCCGTTATTGGTTTGTTTCAAGAAATATTTCAAGTTCCCTTTTGTAGTTTTTGTGGTCTCTAATTGAGGATGTGGCGCTCTTGGTTCTTGTCATTTACTCTATCGTTTGTTAGTTAATTTTTCATTGAACAAGACTACTGAATTACCTGTTCGTCGATAACTTCTCAGATTTCTTTTTTTTTTAAATATTTTTTTTACCTCTTTGGCATATACTAGTGCTCCTTATTCCTAGCATCAAAAAGATTTCTGAAAGCCAGTCTCTCAGTTTGCAACTTCTGCACATGTTAACAAACATTTTGACTCATGGCTTGCCAACAGTTCACCTGGGACCTCTAACACTCAAAAGTCGTCCAGTGGGCGCCATTCATCTCAAGCTTCTGTTTTGCCAGCTGTTCCAAATCCGAAGCAATCTACTTATTCAAGTGGAATCATTGGGAAAGAAGCAAGGGGGGAAAAGCGGGCAGTAGTCCCAACTACTGCTTCACAGGTGGAAGCATCTAAGCCAAGTGATGTGCTGGCATCAAACCACTCTGTGGTGGGGGTGTCATCTTCATCAGATCCTGTCCACGTCCCATCTCCCGACTCTAGATCAGCTGCTACTGGTGGTGCCATTAGGCGTGGATTTGGGGCAGTAGGTGTTCGGCGTCAGCATACTGAAAGTTCAGGGAAACCATCATCTGCACACAGCACTTCTCTCTCCACTTCACATGCAGGAAAGGATGGTGGTACCTCTTCAAAAGATTTGTCTCGACCTTTTACTGCTACTTCTAGAAGTGATCATTCCAGTCAAACTGCTCTATCTGAATCTATTGGGCCTGGGAGAACTTTCTTGACCAATCAGTATAACAGCAGATCGCATCAACAAGTTGTGGCTCATCAGAAAGGTAGACTCGTCGAACTTGAAATGTCATTATAGAGTTATAGACTGATTGTTCCAAACTATACTCTGTGAAGGGTTGTGCTTTTGGTCTGAAAGATTTGTGAATAAGTTTTAAATACCTTTGAAAGTTTTTCTATTTAGAAAGTTTGTCGGGGGGATTGCTATCTCCTTGACATTTGTTCATAGTTCCCGCTGGCCACTGATATATTTTTGCAAATTTCAAACAATCAAAAAGGAAATACTTAAGCTAGAGTGGGTCCCACTACTTTAAAATGGATGTATCTCGATTTAACTAACATGACAACTACTACTCTGTTTACATGTTTCATGGGATTGGAGTGGGATGGCTATCTGAACTAGAAAAATGCGCAATTAACAATAAGTTAACCTATCTTATTCATGCTTCAACCATTTGCAAGTTTAGTAGCAACCGTTGCTGCTGCTTTGATCAATGCTGGAACTGATTGAGATGCAACATATTTCTTCTAGGCTTCTAATCTTGAGTCAAACTTAGAATTAACATTTTTTATGCAGCCTCCCAGTCTAATAAGGAGTGGAAACCAAAGTCGAGTAAAACTTCAAGGCTCAATGGTCCTGGAGTTATTGGAACACCTGCAAAAGCAAAATCTGTTTCAAATGCTCCTGATAATTCCAAGGGCTTGGACATAGATGCAGCTCAGGTGCAAGAAAAGCCGTCACAAGAAAACAGTTTCGAGAATCAGAATGTGATCATTGCAGAGCATATTCGAGTGACTGAGTCTGACCGCTTTGGACTCACCTTTGGCAGCTTTGGAACAGATTTTGACTCCTTCCGGAACTTTGTATCCGAGTCCCATGCAGTTGGAAATGCAGAATTTTCTTCTGCAGAACCTTCCACAAGGTAGGTTGATTACATTTTCGCCTTGGAACTTTAGGACTCAGATTATTTGCATTGCCTATCAGTTGTCCATATAGTCATTATGAGTATTGTGTTGGCTATAGATCACACAGTGTCGGCTGTAGGGACATGGTTTGGCACAATGACTAAACACGCAGAAGGAAAGAGTCATTCAAATTATATACGGTTTTACGCAAACTTGTTTTTTGTTCCAGATTTACCTATCACGTATATAATTTTCAATAGTGGAAATCCAAATTGCCTGCAAGTTTTATATAGTGAGGAGGATCCATGTGAAACATCAAGTTTCCGTCCTAAATGCTAATGTGTTTTGCAGTTTGTCAGGCTCAGCCCCAGAGTCATCCAGTGATGAAGCTTCTGCGAGCAAGCATGTAGATTTACCTGATGATCAAGTTCGGAATTCGGGTTCCAATTCTCCAGCTTCTGGTGCTGTAGCTGAACATCAGTTTCTTGTCACGAAAGAGTCCTCAAGTCCCCAGAATTTGGACAGTTATGCTGAAATTGGGTTGGTCCATAGCAACAGCACTTCGTACCCTCCTTCAGAGTCGCAACAGCAGATAGATACTCCGGAATTACCAAATTTTTCGGTGAGTCAGGTATTAGCAGTTGCTGAATTGTACTTGTGAATATGTCTCCGGAGCTGTTGTTTGGTTTAACTTCTGATATTTAGTAAAACCTTGTTTCTCCCAAATGGAAATAAGTTCAACTCTGGAGTATCTGTTCTTTCACTTCTGATCCTATATCCTGGTTTATGCTTGTTTGGAAGCAGGGGTACGATCCCAATACTGATTACGATATCCGGTACATGAGACCAACAATGGATGAGACTATCAGGGGTCAGGGTCTACCATTTCCACAGGAGGTAAAACTGAATACTATGCAATTCTCTGATTAGTCAAGACATGCATGCGTCTTCTTTTTTCTATGAAGCATCCTTATTTGTCACTGTGATATTGCGCACCATGTCATTAGCTGCTCATCAAGTTTTTTATGGGATTGCTAAAGAGAGGAGTATTTACTTATATGGACATACTCATTTGTTGTTCTAAGAGCATCTACAATGACAATGCATTTCGCTTTCCAGAGCCGCCGTTTGGCAAGAGGTCTCAAAAAATGACCTCCAATGGCTGGCCAATTGCCACACCAAAAAAGTGGCCTTTCCACATTTCTTAAGCCAAATTTGGCATGAGAAATGGTAAAGCCATTTACTGCCCACATCAGCACCTGTGTGTTGCTATGTTTATGTTGAAATCTTAATGAAATGATCCAAGTGATCTAATGGGCATGGACTCATGATGGGTTAAGGTGAAGAAATCTTTGGCACCACTGGAGCAACTTTGTTAAAATTTACCACAATGGTGCTGTAGCAAGCCAAAAAAGAACTTTGGCTTGAGAAAAGGTGGCTCAAACTAGTGTAGATGCGGTAATATTGCGCAGAATGTGTTGGCTGCTCATTTAATGATGCCTTCTGGTCACAGATCTTGAGCTCATATACAGCCAACAACATGCCTTCATCCACCATAGCCATGGTACAACAACAGCAGCAACAGCAGCAGCAGCAGCAGCTGCAACAAATGGCACAATTGTATCCGCAAGTTCATCTTTCCCATTTTGCCAATCTCATGCCATACCGCCAGTACCTTTCCCCCGTATATGTTCCACCAATGCCGATGCCAGGGTATTCAAGTAACCCTACATATCCTCATCCATCCAATGGAAGCAGTTACTTGTTGATGCCCGGAAGTAGCTCTCATCTTGCTGCGAATAACCTCAAGTATGGAATCCAGCAATTTAAGCCTGTTCCTGCCGGCAGTCCCACAGGGTTTGGAAACTATGCAAGTCCAACTGGCTATGCTATCAATGCTCCAGGTGTTGGCAGTGCAGCAGGGCTTGAAGATTCGTCTAGGCTCAAGTACAAAGATGGCAACCTCTATGTTCCTAATCCACAGGTACATATACTTCCTTTCAATGTCTTATTCGATTTTTTTTTTTCAGTTCTGAACATTTTCTTGGCTTTAATTTTGATTATTGAACAGTGAGAGGGCCATTTACAGAAAGATAACTCTCGTGTTTGGGTTACAGATTATGAGAGAAATTGTAGGAAATGGGGGGTAAAGAAACTCTTATTTAACCAATCTTGTTTCTCTGTAAAGATGGTTGAATTGGTGAGACAGAATTGATTGGTCATGTATTCTCGGACATACCGAGATTGCCCATCAGAATTGAAGGGAAGAGAAATGTCACCTGTGTCTCTATATCCCATGCTTCACGTTCTTACGCTCCATACATGAAAGTACTTGGGCACAATCATGGACTACTTACTACTACAGAGTAGCAACCATCCAAAAGTATTGGGGGTCAATCCTAGGTTTGGTTGCCCTCCACTACATGTGATGCTGTTATGCACATCGGTTCTGAAAATGAAAGTTATAGGTTATGTGCCACCGTATCACTCCAGTGTCTTGGTTTGTTTCGGGAAAAAATTTTCTATGGTAGATACAGATAGTGAATATGCAAGAGAAGCAGCCCTCGTTGCTCCAGTGTATAGAAACTAACACAAGTTTCCAGTTTTTTTGTCCATGTTTTCTGACTGGATATTCACTAAACTGAAGACATTTTATACTTCAAATGGCAGGCTGAGACATCTGAGATTTGGATTCAGAATCCAAGGGAGCTTCCGAATTTGCAATCCGCCTCATACTACAACATGCCACCACAAACGCCTCACGGTGCTTACATGCCGTCCCATGCCAGTCACGCTTCCTTCAATGCAGCAGCTGCTGCTCAATCTTCTCACATGCAGTTCCCGGGAGGATTATACCACCCTCCTCCTCAGCCGGCGGCAATGGCTAATCCTCATCACCATTTGGGACCCGCCATGGGAGGGAACGTCGGAGTTGGAGTGGCTGCGGCTGCACCTGGGGCCCAAGTCGGCGCTTATCAACAACCTCAATTGGGTCACCTCAATTGGACAACAAACTTCTGAAGAGTATTGCTATTTTGGGCCCTCTCTTGTTAGGGGATTTAAGCCTAGCGCTACAGAAGTTTTTTTTTGGTGAAATGAGAACCCCCTTTTCTTTCCATTAATGCATCAAGTTGTGGTCTCTCTCTCTCTCTCCCTCATTTTTTATCGCGTGTTAAAGCAATTTACTTTTTTGTGATGGAAGATGCCCAAGAACTAAAATGCCTGACAAAATTGAGCTTATCTCAAGAAATGACTCAGATAACTAATATGCAAATGAATAAAATAATATTAACAAGAGGAGCTTTTACTTCCATGTCTAAGAATTCAAAACAATCAGAATCTTTTTCTCATTTCTTTGGGTGGGGGGGCTCAAATATAAGAACTTCATTGATGAGAAAGAAATAGAGTTGAAGTACAAATACAGAACCCTATTCAAGCAGCAAAATCAAGACTTGGAGCAGGCAGAATAAGGGGCAAGGGTGGAGGCTAAGGACAAAAACAGAGTGTCAATTTCCCCAAAAAGCTAATACACCATCATCGAAGTACCTCTAGGAGGAATACATGAAACAACAGACTCTGAGCAATAGAATCTCAATTAAAAATCTAGTTCTTCAGGGGAGCTTTCTTTACTCTGTCAGATATTCGAGCAGGGTCATTTGAATGCGATTTGAATCTACCTTTCCCTTCACCTTCCTTCTCCTGAAAAAATGGAAACATAATAGTTGATCATTTGCAAGGAAACAAACAGCAAAAGATTTCCCAAACCCTCAATCGGTTCCACGCATCCTAAAACATACAGGTGCAAGTCCAAGGAAAGTGGAAGATGATTTCGAGGGAAACCTAGTAGGTCAATATCTTAAAGTAAAACCATGCTCAAAACTTAGATCTAAAAAAAAAAATGCTCAAAAGTCGAAACGATTTTGATTGGAAACTAGTATTTCATGCATGACAAACTAAGTCATTCTCAAAATAGAACTGTCATCCTACCTTCTTTTTGACAATCTGAACTACATCCTCATCCTGAAGAACATGACTAAGGCCACAGTGCTGAGGGTAGTGCCTTGCACTCGTGCCCCACACTAACACGTATTTGACTTCCTTCACAAGGCTCCGGTGTATGTGGTTACAGAAGTCTTCGACTGAGCAGCCACCTCTATCCTAATATTACATTGCAAGAAAGAAAAGATTATTATAGGACAGGGAAAAAGAAAACGTAGTTCAAGGCATAAATAGCTCTATGAGAAATAGCAGAAGGAAATTTTCAGCATACAGCGGAGAGAACCACAGGATCTGAGAAATCGGGTTGTTGTCCCTGTGGCTTTGTGTAAACTCTCACAAGCCCCATTGCCTCCCACATCTTTGCAAGCAGTCTGTCTAGATTTAGCTGTTTACAGAGACGAGAGATTTTAATCTCATGCAGTATATTTGAATTAAAGCCTATAAAACCTGCCTTAATCTATGGCCCCTGACATACCATAGACCATACAAAGGAGGGACAAATAAAAAATCATTTGTCTTCAACATTCGTTGTCCAACCAAAAATCAACCAGGAAATACATTTCCTGTTGAAAAATATTGTGTTGCTCATAATGACAGAACACATCAACTTTTACTTTCACAGGCCAAATATGCAGATCGACAGACTATTAAAACATCGATAGGTCTGCCTCATGTATTTTCCATTACAGCCAAATCTGGTCCTGAGTTGTAATTGGGTCTCCAAAATGTATACCAGGTAAAAGATTTGGTAAAGTTAATAAAGGCTTCAACGGTTCAGAGTCTGTACCAAATTAGATGGATCTGTTCCGTAGATAGAGATTAAGTGATTGCCTAGTTTCGTACTAAAAAAAATTTACTTTATTTGCTCCCAACAAATCAAGGGGAAAGTAAAAGAGTAGAACCAACCTTCAGATTGCAACTAATGACAACAGAATTTGGTTGTCGAGCTAATTTGTCCAAGTCATCAATACCAATAACATCTATCTTGTTGTAGACGTATATACACTTCATGTATTTGCGGTTCCCCTCAATAACATCTATGAGATCATCAACAGTGGCATCCTCACGAAACAATAGCTATAAAACGGGGGAAAAAAAAAACATCAGCAAAAAAAACATCAGCAAAAAGGATTCTCTTTTTGGTGAACTGGCATAAATTAAAATCGTTATGTAAGTAACATCAAGTATATGCATCACAAAGCATTAAACAGAAGTGTGTTCTCGCTCTTAAATACCCATGCAACAAAAGCATCTTAGGCAACTCCAAGTTAAGGTGGAATATGTTCACTTCAGATTCAGACCCTCACAGAGTCACAGTCATAGCTATGTATCACCAGTAGACACGTCCACAACTCATACACGCCAAGTTGAGTGCATACCATGTTATCCACCACTAGTAGTTCTGACAGATTAAGATTTTGAGGAGCTACGTTTTTTTATCAGTAGTTGGTCTATTGCATCCTATTTGTCAACATTATGTACAATGTTCAGCTTAAAGCATTATTATTGAGCATACATAAAGCAGAAGAAAATGTGTTAAAGGCCACAAACTCCACTATGTGTAAGCATTCCGCCTGCTAACATGTGTTCGGTGATTCAATATTAGTCATCACCACATTCATGTCAACGCGTTTAAGTTAACCTAACCTGAAATCAAATCAGAGGACTTGTGAGAAATGGACTCCCTAAACGATAACGAACAAATCTTAGTACCTGGATGCAAAGGAGTACATGAAGAAGTGGCAATAAACGTAAAGGACTGGGTAAACCAGCCCCACTTTGGCTTACGTGGGACCACCCTGCCTCAGTGGTCTAGGTGCACGACCCTTTACTTTGGCTTGCGTGGTTCGATTTCCCCTAGCCCCTTAACGTGTTGTACATTTTTTATTAGGGGTAGGAGCTCTTGGGATGTATCTTTATCTTGTTGTCGTTTTTGGGGTGTCTCAGTAGTGTTTTTTTATTCTGGGTTTTGGTTAGGTTCTGGTTGGTATCTTACCACCCTTCTTATGTTTTGTTTTTCCCCTTTGGGCCCTTGGCGTTTTCAGTCTTGGGTCCCTTTAATCTTTGTAATTGGTTTTCAAAGATTAATAAATTCTTTGCTTAGGAAAAAAAAAAAACCAGCCCCAGTTGCACCTATGTAGGAATTGAATCTGGCTAGGATTGGTGCCATGGAACCACAGAGGAAGAAGAATAAAAGAATAAAAGAAAACGAGGGAGAGAGTGCTGCAATGAGAGAGCAAGGGGGACAGAACAGAGGCAAATTCCTACTTCTTCAAATTTCAATTATGACTAAAATCACAAGGTAGACATTATCAGCATATGTAAAGACTACATGAACAGTCAATAACGAAACGGAAAAAAAAATAAAATCACATCAAACCAGAAATTATGAAATAAACCAAGAAACTTGAATCAATATTAAGCAGAAATTACACAGATGAAAGGTCAATGGTGAAAAGAAGAGAAAAAATTGAAAACAAGGTTGCAACATGAGATAAGTGAAAATTCATGTATTACACAATGGGAAAATGGTTGAAGAATTAGCAATCTGCATGGATATTCCCTAATCCCTAGTTTTTCTTTCAGACAAGTAGTGGCAGAAAAGTTTTCACAGATTACCTCTGCATTATGAATCTTATACTCATGTAGAATTTGGTAACAAAGCTTCTCATCAACATGCGTTAATGGGCCCGTGCTGTTGAAAGAGATTCCTCCAGTTTTCTTCCTTTTAAAATATATCTGCATAACAGGAAAAAAGTAGTCTCAGACACAAAGAAAAGTTTCGAAATTCCTTACTATAAAGGATAATTAACATCCACTTGGTGAAGGCATTACATTTAAAGAACGTCAACATCAAGCTAATGTATGGGGTCATGTAAGCATAGATGTCCAGGAATTGCCCGAGTATTAGCATTTTAGGAAAACAATTACGGAGAGACTTCTTAAGCAAATTTAAACCCAACGCACATTTAGGCAAAAGGAGAACGCAACATAATTTCCTATACAAAGCATTTTAATGTCGGAGCATAAGAATTGGAAAACATTCACAATGCTTGAAAATAAACCATACATAAAGAAGGAAAAAAGGAGGAGGATGAAATAGGTATCTCTAGTACGGAGTAGAATATAAGAGCAATATGTTTCACGAAAGAAATTGTTTTCATTTGCAGGGATATCCAATAATTGCAGCAACGTGAATAATTGGAATTTTATATCAATGATTTCAGATGAAATTCATTATGCAATTCAAACATTTGGCATGAACCATTACTTGAGGTGGTGACTTGTTCAGACGCAGGCCCACGGCTTCCAGCTCCTTTGTCAGTATTTGCCGATGTCCCTCACTCTGTAGAATTTATACAAGCAAACAGACAGGAAATCAAGAACATGAAATGCACAAAAACAAGAAAAACAAAAGAGAAGTCCAAAATCTACTCAGTACAAACAAACTGAAGCCCAAAGGTCAAGAATAAAATGCACGCGACACACATTGGAATGTTCACAATCAATACTACAATCAACAAAAGAACTAAACAAATTTAATAATCACACAATATGAATAATTCACATAAATTCATGACCAACCATATCAATGTCACCAAAACATGACCTGAATAAGTGATGGAGGTGATAGACCAACTAGCACCAACAGAACATTGATTTTCAACTCCGAAAAAAGGAAGAATGTCATGAAAACGCTTTCAAGTCTCAATGTGGAAATCAAGACATGACATAATTTCCAACACAGAGAAGAGCCAGAAGACTTAACAGCATCCAACTCTTCCCATGTCTATAACATGCCAGACACTGACACAGGTTCCAAAGGGACATACTGCAAGGGATCAAACTCTAAAGGCAGATACATTGGACAACAGAAGCTATGATCGAAGTAATAATATACAGAAGCCACCATTTGTTGTTGCCAACGTCACAAAACACCATATGGCATCTGGTAACATGGTAATATCATCAATGATCACCAAACACATTATCAAAAGGTGATATAATTAGGTTCATCAATCATTTGTAGTCAAATACTGAAAAATAAAAGGATGTTATTTTCCTTTCTGGTGATCTTTCGTTACTTTCAGACATGATTCACGGGAGTGAAACATTAGTATGGAATAACGCTGTCAAATAGAGATCGAACGCAACCTCAATCCACCTAATTCAGACATCCAATACCAATCTTATCAACTTAATTGTACGAGCAGTAGTAGCCAAAACACTACACACTTACTTTTGAGGCATCAAGAACCATCAAAACAATGTCTGATGACTTCGAAACAGCAATAACCTGAGAATTAAATAAATGACATTGTCAGGTTTTGCATAATTACCACTAGACACAGATATCTATCCTCAAAAGGCAACACAGTGATGAAAAGAAAAACAAACAAGAACTAAATTTAAGAGCATATTTATTGCCTAACCGAGGAGGTGTACTAAGAAATGATTAGACCTGTTTCCATAATGACATAATCTCAGCACTATTAACCGCATAGCAAAACACGATATCAAAAGAGAAAACAAGCAAATTGAAGCTTTTACCTGCCTACCGCGTCCCTTGCCTTCAGAAGCACCTTCGATGATTCCAGGAAGATCAAGCAATTGAATTTTTGTACCATTATAGTGAATAATCCCAGGGATGCAGGTAAGAGTAGTGAATTCATATGATGCAGCTTCCGAATGTGTTCCCGTCAAGAGTGTCAGAAGAGTAGACTTCCCCACACTGCAAATAAGTTTACCGCCACAATTGAGCCAAATTACAACAGCGCTATTACTACCTTTGGATGAAATCAGGTTTACTTAAGCCAAGGCAATTGCAGTAAAGAATTACATAGAGTTATAATGGCCAAGTTTGTAAATACTGATAAATAGCACTTCATAGGTTCAGGGAGCTATGATGGAAACTATCGACTCAGGAAAAATAGGGGATCAAAAACTAGGGAACTTCGATTAAAGAAGAAACTGCCTTCTGGCTAAGTTCCATGCAGCAGGACATTAGGTGACTACATTTTTGTAACAGGTATGACAGACCTTGGAAATCCTATTAGTGCAACGCGTCCATGTCCATATTTTGTAACTTCAAAACCCTCTCCAGCTCCACTAGTTCCCTGGGTCAATTTGAAGAATAACATGATCAATAGACGTATGCCCTCATGGATAACAGTAATTCAGAGAGAGAACCAATGCGAATGCCTAAGAAAAATATAATTGTGAGTAAAAAGCATCTTTTCTCGTGTTTTCCTTCTCTCCCACTTTTTTTTGCTCCCATTTGACGAGCAGAATCTATCAGTTTGTGACAAAGTGGTCTAGATGAATGTGCAGCTCAACAATTCAAAACAATTTGCATACTTTTGGAGGCTCCAATAACTGCGTCCTTAGTTTTGCTATCTTTGCCTTGAGCTGGCCCAGATGATATTCTGCATAAATGAAACAGAATGAATTCTTGATATAACATTCTGAGAATGAAAGAATATACATAATTGGCAAGAAATGGAATGCATTAAACATCGATGAAATCAAGTATAGAATTTGCCTTTCATGACTACAATACTATTGGGACAGAAATTCATATTAAGCAGTAGCTTTTCAAAGTTTAGGAAGAGAGGAAGAAGACTCATCACTCCAGTTAGGGTAGCTAAGAATTAATACATATACCATTATGCATAAGGAAGGTGACTAATGAAAAGGTCTACATTCAAATTCAGGACGAACCTGTAGCTTTATTCTTTTGAGTTCGTGCCATCTCGGCTTCAATTTCTTTAATCTTTTCTATGATCCCCATCTTTGGTACAATTTAGCTGTCAATAAGAGAGAGAGAGAGAGATGTTTAACAAATTCACATTGTTGTAATGGTATGACCAACTCAGTAGGTAATTACAAAACATATTGGGTATATGGACAACAAAAAGTCTCAGAACACAACTATAATTTTGAGCCGCTCGGTGTAAGTGGGCCCACGCGCATCAAACGGCTCTGGACAAAAATAGATAAATAGATATGCCTCAACAAAAATAAGCAAAACAATCACAGCATTACTAAGACGTTTGAGGGAAGAAACTAAAATCATACTAAGGCTGAATAATAGAGGGAGATGGACAAGTTACTGCCTTCCATTGAAGAGTAAAAGCAACTGGCTCCATTCGACTAAAAAGACTATTCCAAAAGAAGAAAACGCAAAAATGAAAGTAGAGAGCTCAAAACAACATCGACGGGTTTCTGGCATCAGAAAAGGTTGTAAAAAATAGAGAACCAAAGTGTTAGAATCAAATAGTAGCAACATGGATATGCAATCCCAATTACCCTAACGGTCCCACCTAGGGCTTCGAACGAGCCGAGCCGAGCTGAGCTTTAACGTGTTCAAGCTCGGCTTGTTCAAAACTAGTTGAGCTCAGCTCATTCATTTTCAAGGTGTCCGAGCTCAGTTCGTTTACCACACAAGCCGAGCTTTTATAAATTGAGCCGAGTTTCAACTAACTGGAGCTTGGCTTGTTTACTAAATGAGCTTAAAGCTTGAGCTGGAGCTCGAATCCTATACTAACAAGTCGAGCCCATAAAGAGCCTAGCCTCGAGCAGCTCGCAAACAGCTCAGTTTGTTTGCCGTCCTAGGCCCAACCCCTTAAATCTTCTCCATTTGACAACTTGTAAGGAACTCTACAATTAAATAAAAGTAATATTACAGTTGAAGTAATATCAGTAACATACTTCAAAAGATAGCAGTATAATAACACAGCTCTAAGAGAAATTTCTCACAAACGCGAAGAGAAGAAGATAATTAAGCGCAGAAAAACATGAGCATAACAATTTGCTTTTTAGAATGCATTTTTAATAAGTGTTTAAGTTAAAATCCAAAAAAATGGCCCTCGTGAATTAAGCTAGGCCTAATTCTACTGTCAATCGAATCGCTTACTTGTCGAGCAAAATTTTCAACATAACTACCGGTTCTAGAATTTTACTCCAAGCTAAATTAATCGAAAGCCTTGTAATAAAACGTGAAGTAGATTAAGATAAACAAAGGAAACTAAATAGGATCAATAGAATAATAAGAATAGTTATGTGAATGAGAAATGAGAATTCTTACCTGTAACAAGCTTGATGAGAGAGAGAGAGAGAGGATTCAGCGCCCGCTAGATTGGGCGTTTGAGAGAGAAAATGAGATGGGACGAAGATTTTCTTTGTGTACTGGCGACGAGTCCAGAATCACTACTGTTGATGTCGAATTCGGGTATGGTTAGGGCTAAACTAATTGGATATATATACCTGCTGGAGTAGGAAAATTTTTTTTGGTTACCGGATGGGTGGCACGTGGCCGAGCCTACATGGCACCTGAACGCAGCATCCGGGCTGTCCAATTCCGGGCCGTCCAAAAGTATATTGGACGACCCGTATCGAAACTCCCCCCCCCCCCCCCCCCCCCGCGTCTCTCTCTTGTTTCTTTCTCCAAATTCAAACCGTCCAAAATCGAAGTAGATGGCCAAATGTGTGCGCGCGGGTATCACGTGGTACTTGCTCGACACTGAAACTAGAGGTTTGGGGTTATATCGGGACTTTCGACACTACATCCCGCAATGACCTCAATTGTGGGCTCTCTGAAATTGTCACTTGGAATATAAATCGTTCATTTTTTCAAGAATGCTGAGTACATCGTGGGTACAAAAAATATAATCATCGGAAATTGATAGACACACGATTGAGACAAATTTATCCTACAGTTTATTTTCTAAATGATATTGGTAATCCATTTTTGTAAAATAAATAGTATCTGGTCATATATCTACCAATACTCAATTAATTTGATTTTTTACATGAATGATCTACTTAACATTCTCGACAAATTGAACAGTTCCGATCCCAACTACAAATTATAAAGGACCCATAATTGAGATCACTACGGGGTTTAGTGACTTAGGTCATTGCGGGAACCCCAAATCCTACTCCATTCATATGGAGAAGTTTGAAGGCAGAGCCAAAATGGCAGGGCCCGGCGGGCTTTGGGCATTGCTCCAAAAATTTGTCTAAATACATTTTATAATCTTTATCTTGGACCGAGTTTTTAATAAAAATACCATTTTCTTATTGTAGTTAAAAAAGAGTACTTTTCACTAAAAAATATTTTTATGATATATGAGGAGAATACTTGTATTGGAATATGTAAAAACTAGTGAAATACCAAAACTACCATAGTGGAAAACTCAGTTTTATTGGAGTACTCCATAGTGGTATGGGAGCTCTCTAAGATTCCTTTTAAATCTGTGATCCCATCTACTGCATCTGCTTTGGAATGGTTTGCTGTAATAATATACAGTACTTAATTTGGACAAGAATATGTTGGACATGGCTTTGCCAAATTTGTTGGGTTATTTGGATGCAAGGAACGATTGGATTTTCAATCGCGGAGATTTGGATGCTAGAGATACGGTTAGTTGTTGCATTTGTAGTCTGCGGTTCCAAGGCCTGCCACCCAGAGTGGTGTTGATAGGTTGAATAGATCTTCCTTTGTTCATGGGTATCACTTACGAAATACTACGAGACCTCTTGATCAGTATTATAGGAGCCGTGTGGTTGGTGCATTATTGGGGCGTTAATAGAGCCTATTTTTCGGAAGATAAATTTACCTTAATCAGGTAACGATTGGAATTTCATAAATGAGGTTCTCACCGAGTTCTGATAACAAGCGATTCTATTCATCAAAATTGGCCCCAAAAATGTACCAACCTCGCAGGCAGACCTAACTTCATGTTCCATTAAAGAACTACTGCAAAGATAGCAAGGCCGAAACCAAATAAGAATTCTCAAGAGAGAAATATACAAGCTTTGACATATCTCCACCACACTTCAATAGTTTAGTAGTCCACCAACTAGGAACAATTCTAAACAGTACACAAACCTAGAATCCTTATTTCTAGTTAGGGAACTCCCGTTTTACAATTTACAGTGCTACAAGTATCCGGCTCTTGTGTCGTGTACATTTCTACTACTATATGCAGGAAACTTGCTTGAGCTGAAATTGGGCGGAACTTGTGCTTGAATTTCAGCAAGCTCTCTTACTCGTAACAGAATCGGAGCAGGGATTGGCACCGAAGCATGCTTCCGAGAACTTTGCATCTGCAATTTCCATAATCATAAGAAAACTAAAGTTACAGTGACATATACACAAATAAATGAATACACGTAAACGACTGACATCAAGGATGGAAGTAACACAATGTCGTTTGTGAAGTTATCCTACATCATTTTCCCTTTCAAAGCACACACCCATTGGGTTTACTTCCCTAATTATTTCGATATATATCGGCTTTAGGGAACTTTACATGACCTTGGTTCCCAATTTGGAGGGAGAAGACAAGATTATATGGATTCTTACAAGTAGAGGGGATTCACAGCAAATTCTGCATGTCAGGCCACAAGGCTAGAGTGTCCTCAGGTTGCTTGGCACAGCTTAGTATGGTTCAAACATCATATTCCCTTATGGGCTTTCATTCCATAGACGTCTGTTCATGGTAGACTGTCAAACAGCAACAGGCTTGCCAAATGGCCAAGGGCACAAGATGGGGATTCTGTCCAATGATATGGGGGTATCGAAACACATAAGCACATCTTTTTTTAGTGCCACGTGAATCCTATGAACTTGGGGATGAAATAGCATTGGAGGGAAAGGAAAACAAGGATATTCCAAAGGAACGGGATGGATACTTCTGGTCTAGCTAAGAGTATTGTTGAAGATGTTACGAGTCTTCTAGTGCTTGGGGGAAATGTTGATCCCTTCCATGGAGAACAAAAGGATTTCTGAAAATTTGGGACAACCAAAAACTTTCTTAAAGGTCGATGGTTTTGAGTGGTGCTGGTTCTGCTTGCAATTTTCGTTTTTGTTGGCTTGTGGTTGTTCCTTTTGGTTGTAAACTTTCTTTTGTTTCCTTGATCTGGCGGTAGCCCCTGGGCCTGTGCTGTAGGATTTTCACGGCTATCCACTTGATCCTGTTTTGGTTGGTTGTAAAATTTAACTTCCCAAACAAAAACAACCACCTTCCTATCAAGGCCAAATTCTATTCCACTTTTAAGGTCAGTTTTGACAAGAGAAATTGCAGTAAAAAAAATACGGAAATAGTTTAAGAAAACAATTAGATCGCATAGTGCATATATTTTGCTTATTTGTTGCCCAATGATCTTTTTCATTATTTTGATTTTTCAAATTTTACTTTTCCAATTCCTCTTGATGAGACATATTGGGGAAAAGTAAAGGTTTTGACCAAAATATCAAAGAAGTCACCACTGATGAAGACATTCCCAAAATATAAGCGAAATGAGGGAGAACCGAATGGAAGAGACGACACACCTAAAACTCAAGTCCACAATAAGGAAAAACTCTCAAACAAGAGCTACTCAAAATGCCATTCAAATTGATAATGCTTACCCCTTTATCTGCAGGTGACTGTGCAAAACTAGCTCTCAGAAGATTCCTCCACTTGTCCTACAAATTAACAACAGCTGTTTTCAGCCTAATCGAATCCTAGCAATAGGCCAAACCAAGTTTTACAGTTAACCCCACAACATTCTGAGCACATGATTGTTTGACAGGACAAATAGTTAAAGAACAAATAATTCCATCGCACAAGTTATATACACACTTGTACCTTGAGATCCACGGAGGTTCGGTATGAGTAGGATGCGAAAGCAAGTCGTTTTATCTCAGACCACCTGCCGGCACCATACCTAGCCACACCCTCCACTAGTTTGACCACCTCAGAGAGACTCCAAGGTCGATGATGCTTTCTTCTCATTCCACCTTTTTCTGTGGGCACAGATACTGTGTAATCGTCGGAATAATCCCCGGATGAATCCACGTGTTTCAGCTCTGCGTTGTTTTCCAACTCAGATGCTTTTCTTTCCTCATAATGCTTTTCTCCAGCTGACTCAGAAACAAGCTGCCAGAAATAGACTTCCGGTTAGCACAACAAACATCCATCGGCCAGCTTTTCAACTATGATACACAAGCAAGCACTATACTCCCATGAAACACTGAAGCCAATAAAAAGCTGTATTAAAACACACTTGACCTGAAGCATAGTGGAAAATAGAAGCTGCAGTAAAGAGCCACAGGCACAACATCAGATTTATATGGTACCCAGTTTCACTGTTCAGATCAATCTCATGTTGATTCAAAATCAAATTTAGTTTGGAACCCCAAAACTTACCCGGTAGCTGCATCTCATTTTAACCAAAGGCATACCCATTAAGTATTTTGTGTGGGTGTGGGGGTGGGTGGGTGTGTGTGTGTGTGTGTGTGGGTGGGTGGGTGGGTGGGTGGGTGTGTGTGTGGGTGTGTGTGTGTTGGGGGTTGAGTGGTGTGCGGCGGGGGGGGGGGGGGGCGCGAATGCACAAGGGAAAAGTCAAAAGAAGCCCTAGTTTTCCATCTCAGCGACTATAACCTCCCATAGCAGTATACTAAGTTTGTCAAGTCACATTTTCACTACCACATCCACTAGACTTCAAAATTCCAATAGCAACTAATTTTGCACCAATTTTACCCGGCCTGTCGATTACTCACGGAAATAATGCCAATACATCCATTTACTCAGCCGAATGCATTTGATAATGATTTACCAAATGAAATAACTCGACTTACAGGTTTCTGAATCCATGCAGACACTGATCTGGCCTTGAAGACTTTGTCCCCTATTTGATTACCTGGTCGAACAACGCGTGCACCAAGGGCCTTCTTAACCAATTTGGTTGCCATGCCCATGCTACTGGGCTGGAGTTTCTACAATTGCAATTCAAAGCACATTAATCGTTCCTTCATGGAAAGAGTTTACAGTATCATGTACTGACTTTATATATGGAGAGCACGAGAACTGATGGATCTATAAATGCACATGGCAATAAAGAATGCATCTCTATATCTCTATTTTAGAGACCGGACGTGACATATTGAGGGAAAATTTTGTAATTGATCCCATCTTTTCCTCAACTTTTTGGAGGGACCCATCATCCTTTTTAGAGATTTGGTGACCAAAATGGAGTGTGAGTCTCTATATTTGGAGACCCAAGGGTAAATTTGGAGAACAAATCTCTAAAAAGGACGATGGGTCCCTCCAAGATTCTCTCATAAAGTACAAAAAGCTAAGGAAAAGAGGAGATATATTACAAAATCTCCCCTCAATATGTCACATCCGGTCTCTAAAATGGAAATATAGTGATGCATTGAAGATGCTCTAGAAGTTTTAGTTCCACGGTCATTTCCTGTTTCTGTACATATGTGTTCAGTATACATTATATCTTCACCACTTATTCAAGAGATGAATTGCAATCAGTCCGAGAATATTCACGGTGATGGAGAACTTAGTGGGCCCAACTCTTCACAGAGCTTTTGGGACAACTTGTGAGTGACTTATCATGGTATTGTAGCTCAGGATGGGGAGGTCTTGAGTTCCAGTCTCGACCTTAGTATTGTTACTGTTTGCATTCTATTTCTCTCTAGGGAAGCATAATCAACTATCCCCATGCAAGACGTGACTACACCTAAAGGATGGTGGCGGATAACTTGATATAGAGTTGCTTGGTCAAAATTATAATTAGTGACACATGCCACCAACAAAATGGAAGGAAAATGGCCTCTTCTCATTGGACCCCCGCGAGGGAAGGGGGCTGGAACCATGTTCTACTGATAGAATAGAAAATCAACAGCACACAAGTGCATTCCCGACCAGACCAAGAAGACAAGGTCACTTAACCCAATAAACCGGAAAATTGGATTGAGTAGACACACATGCATTCAAGCTAAAGAGACAAAACAAATTAGGCAAATAAAAAATCAACCAAGCCACTTGCATGTTGCTCAACTAGGATAGTAGTACTATACCATAAGAGCCATAAAGTTTTCCCTTGGCCGGCTTCTTCGGACCCGGCAAACATATGGAACCTGAACACCTGAACCTCCCAAAGAATCCTGCCTCGTGACAATTGGTCTACCGTTTGACTGTGTATCACGAATAGGCCTAACATGAGATTGTGGAGATGATTGGCCATTATCAGAACTTGGAACTGAAGAGATTAACTTCCCACTGTATTCTTTGGATTCTACTTCAGAAAGTTCTTCAATATACCGCCTTGTCGGCTTCCGAACTCTTTTTGCTGCTCTTTGGTCGGTTTGCTGATCTTCAACACTAATATCATGTTCAATACCAGAATTTCTCAATCTCTCGCCAGAAACATTTTGAAGATTCTCTACTTGGCTATTGCAGCCAATAAGGGAAACTCCACAATTTTCATTTACTGCTTCAGCTATCAAGACACCAGAAAGGGCGCCATCCACATTCTCAATGATTTCTTTGCCTTTCTTTACCACCTGGTTATCTTTAATTACAAAAGTTGTAGTTGAAAAATCACAAGAGTTGGTTAATCCCATGGCAATCCTCCTCTTGAGCCACTGTTTATCCTTCACAGAAGTTTCCCGTCCAAACGTTGCTTTAAAAGTTTCATGAAGTTCTCTAACAGATAGGTTGTCCAAGCATATTTCCCCCTCCAACTTTGAAAAATCAGGCTTTGAATTAGGGCAGACAGCAGAAACTGGTGATCCAATTTCGATGGCCAACGGGTTAGAGCATTCCCCACCACTCCCTGGCTGATCGATATGGCTGTCATCTGATTTCTTTATGAGCAAAGGAACAGTTTCCTGCAAGGGGATTGAAAATATTAAGCCTATTGTAAATAGCAGGCAGTACAGTATCCCTATCGGGAATTTTTCCTTCTAAAGGGAAAAAACTATCAAATTCACAAGCAAAACAAAAACCGTCTCCCTGCTTAACCCTTTGAACAACTCCTTGATATGCTACATATAGGTTCGGCAAACAAAGGATCCAAGACATTACAGTGCCCTGGTATCATTACAAATTTGTAGAAGGAAAGAAACCAGCAGAAAAACAAGTGGTAGTTAAACTGTATCGCAAAACAAAAAAACTAATACTCAAGAACTTTATATTAAAACCAAAAGAAGCATGGAAACTAGAAGACCACATGTTCTTTTAGTCCAATACACACATGCAATAAGGAAAAATTGGAAGTACGTGTAGTAGGAAGGCCAAACAGTACCTCGGGCCCAGCGTTTAGTTTATCCAATTCAACTTCTTCATCAAGCTGAGCATTTGCCATTTCAACTTCTTCGGGCTTCTCAGGCTGACCTGGAATATGTTTTTTTACTCAGATACAGATAAAAGAGCTACAACCAAAGGCATAGGATAGCCGTACACTAGTGTGTGTGTCACACACAAACATAGACAGCTCTACTGAGTTCAGTGATGCAAGAGTTGAATAGGAGAATAAAAAATAATATCTCAAACGCTAGATAAAAGTTTGACAACCTTTAGAACACCAGCAAGCAAAACTGAGATGATAACCCAAAACGAGAATGCAGGCAGAGTGCCAAAGTGAACCATTAAACTATAGACATCTGATCATGTCATTCCCATCATGGTATTGTCCGAGAAGGTAACAAGGTATGAAAAGGAACAAAATACATAAGCTGACCTTCTAAACCGTCACACTGACTGTTGCTAGAAGGAAACCCATCACTGGAAGCACATCCCACAATCAGCCCAGTGTCTGCAACAGTATGTATCTCGCTTTTGTCATCTTCAAGCAAGTCCTCAACTTGCATAACTTCGTCATCTGTTGCAGGCACTAATCGCCCGTTCCCGTCAACCTAAACATTACATAAGCGATCACAGTCCCATAATTAGCATTGCAACACACTACCTCTGGGTGCAGGAGGTAACGAAATACTGACTACACAATAAACTAGTCAAAACACAACTTCAGCGCAAAACACAGTCCTAGTTAGAAAGCCGTTATCCTATATTATCCAAGCTGGTTTAATTTGCTCTTCACATGCCCAATAATCAATTAAAACAGTTTCTCTCTCTCCCTTTGACAGGTCCGCCCCGCCCCCACAAAAGTGACAGAAAAAAAGGGATGTGTCCCCCAGGCCTTGCTTGCCAACCGATCTTAAACCATCAGGTGTACTGCTCAATGGATGGCTGTTCATGACATTACCACACCATATACACAGAATCTATGGTCCAATGCCTTGGGACACCATTGGCTCCATCTATAAGCTACACTTTTAACCTGAAACCCATCAATAGAAAACCTTTAAGTTTCTGAAAATCATCCAACTAAATAAATCAGACCTCCTCCTCCTCCAAAAAGAAGCTTCAAATGTTTGAATTCGATAAATGAGCAAGAATATGATGTACAAGCTTCTGAGTAGAAAGTGTCAAGTAGCTACCCAATAGAATACCCAGCCGTTGGTGAAGTGGTAATCACCTAGCAATTGGGAGCTCAGGAAGCCTAGGTATGTGTATCTACTCCCACTAGCGCGCTATAAATTCCTGTGTTCAACCAGTCCATTCGGACTTTGCCCCGGCTTTAATGGGGACCCCTAATGGATGGTGGGATTGGTCTTTCGATTATGATAAAGCATCCAACTCAAAACCAATTGGAAATGAATGGAGAGGCCGCCCAGACACATATACTAGTTTTGGAGGTTATAATTAATCAATGTGGAACAAGCTCCAACACTCCCCCGCATGTGCGACCTTGACCCGCACGTGGAGAGGTAAACAAACGATGCATAACGTAGGGCAGGGGAGGAGCTAAGTAGGGGCCGGGTGTGCCCCACCCACCCACAATCTCCTATTTCGGAGTATATTTTTCATATTTTTGATAGATATTTTTTTAAAAAGTATAGAACTTTAAAAATAATTAACAAGAACGAACAATTTTTTTTTCGAAAATACCAAATTATAGGGAATGATACCGTGCGATAATAATACCGCGGTTGTCGAATGATAAAATAACAACAATAGTCGAAATTAATTTTTTAATTTACCAAAAATGATCCATAAAACTCGAATGATGGGATTTAGTCTTGAAAAAAATTACAGAACCAAGATTTCTTTTATAATTCGGCCCCCTCCGACTTCGATTCTTGGCTCCGCCACTGACGTAGGGATCACAACGACCAAAGAAACAAGGGCACAAACAACGGGACAATCAACTAAGAGAGTCTTGTCCAAAATCCTCCGATAGCCTAGCTCTGATACCATGTCGAATCATCCAACTCAAAACCAATTGGCAATGAGTGGAGAAGCCGCCCACTCGCTCAGGCACATATACTAGTTTCAAAGGTTAACCAATGTGGAACAATCTCTATAGATTAGACAGTCCATTGGGCAAGATATAGAGTTATCCAACAAAAAAAAGTAGCAACAGTGCAACTCAGTGGGGTAACCGCCAACATGGTCATCATCCCAAAAACAAACGCAGTGTCCAGGGAAATAATAAAAGAAACATTCTGCAAATACACATACATTTAATGATAGTCAATGAATGGGTAAATGTTAACCAGTATAATAATTCCTCAAAGCTGTAAGATTTAATCTTAACTCGTTTCCAAAAAGCATCCTTAAAAGCCGTTCAACTATACTACTTCACTATATTGCTATTCTTGATTTTTGAAGCACATTGGAATGAGCATGCCGACTGGCTAGCAAGTAGAGCAAGCAAAAGACACTACGAATTCTGGATTTAGACAAAGTATAAGTATAAAACAAACCTTATAGTGTATCTAATTATAAACTTGTTATATACTCCCGCCGTCCCCATTTTACAGTCCCTCGTTCCAATCGATTATATTTTTCAATTGGTAACACTTTTTACATGCAATATGGATCTTGTTTGATAGATCTCAATTCTATAAAATAAAGTTTTCAAAATCACCTAAAACATTGAAGATTATAAGATATAGCACATCGAAAAGTGGCACAAACTCCCAAAAGGGACTATAAGGAGTAACAGATAACAAGACAAAAAAAAGTATTTTGATCCATACAGCTATAAGTTATAACCAACTCCCTTCATAGTTACGGTTTCATAGCATCACAAACTTTAATGCCACATAACCACATGCAACAACATTTTCAAAACTCTTGTCAAGTCCACATATCCGAGCAACTCTTTTGCAGGATAGAAAGATAAGTAACTTATGAATCAATTGGGCTTGATGTTTCCTGATGGCTGATGTAAAACAACTCCTTCGAAACGTGAAAAAATGGCGACAAAACTAGGTTCCATGTTCTTAAAGAGGACTCCATTTGTGGATTTTCTGGTATTTAACCTTTTTCAACTATACTTGATAAAAGAAGACTAACTTGTTTCCCATTTGATAATATGAGAATCCCATAAAATCAAGGGGTTGATTTTAGCAAATGGTTTCCTCATTTGCTAAAATCAACTCATTGATTTGAGCAAATGGTTTCCTCATTTGCTAAAATCAACTCATTGATTTTATGAGTTTATGAGTTTCCCATTTGATAACAAAGCAACTATTAAATTCCATTGCATCATGTGTCCGTAACTGACTCCCTTTGGAAAGTTATTGGTTTTACCCTATTAAGATCTTTTATGCCATGGAAGCAAATGCAAAATCATTTTCCATAAACACTTATATGGAATTTAATATTTGCTTTGTTATCAAATGGGAAACTCATAAAATCAATCAGACCAGCATACCAGCACCGGGTATGCTGGTCTGAAGGGGTACGACTACCTACATGTGCGGGAGCTTCATGCACTGGGTACATTCTTTTTGTACTCAATGTAATCTATCTATTCAAGCAAACAAAGCTTATAAACTTGGATAATGGTGACATAATTTAGTCCGATGACATTCTTGAAAGGGATTCTACACGTGGAAAAACTGGTATTCAACCTTTTTGTACTAAAGCACAAACTTCCTAGAGTAAACACACACAAATACATGCGCTTGTATAAAAATTGATAGTATACCCGAACGAGCGTGTATACAACAGGATCAGCAATCTCCATTGGTGAGGGGCTAGTTTTAACAGCTGGCATGTCATCAAGATTAGCTTCATCGTTTCCCTCAACTCCAACCACTGTTTCCATTGAAAACCAACCACACCCAACTCAAATGCAGAAACTGAAAACAGGAAAATAAACCCAAAAAGGTCAATTTTTTACTTGATTTTATGAGCAACTAATGCATGCACAACATATATCAATAAAAAAATCCGCAATTTCAATCCACAAACGTAAACTAGCAAACAAAAATTCAACAAGACACAAATACGAACATCTGGGCATCTCAATTTCCAATTCATGATAGAGGTACATTACAGTATAAATTAGTACAAGATATGCGTGTGAGTTAACATATATAGAAAAACCTGCACAAATTGAATCTCACCATATAAAAATCATGAATGGCGATTATTTGGACTCTCCGATTGACATTTTCCGAAGCAGATCGATTGAAAGCGAGCGTTCGAGAGGGGAGAGAGAGAGTAGATCGAAAACTGTGAGTGTTCAAGGAAAGCGGAGATAATTTAACAGAGAAGTGAGAGAGACAAGTGGGAGAGAGGGACAATTGAAGAAGAAGAAGACGCTTTTTCTAGGCACTTACTATTAACAATGATGTGTGTTTACGATGGTACAGTCGCGGAATCGAAACATGTTTTGTTAACTGGATTTGAAACGCGGGGGTTGGAGTCCGGATAGTATATTGTGACGTGGCTTTCCTTGTGAGTTCGGACATATCTGAGGCGACAATGCTACATGTATAGTAGTAATTGTTTTGACTCCAACCATTTATAACTCTCTCATATACATTTATGGCTCACATACAATTATGAGTATAGGCACACATGTATGTGCACATCGGCCCGCCCAGACCTCCCATCCCTTCCCGATTTTTTTAGGATTTGGGACATAAATTTAGGTCAATAGGATTGGACCGGATTGATATTTTAAGCCCGATTAGTTAATGAGATGGGTTTGAAAAATCCTCAAGGCCCAGCCCGAATATAATATTATATATATATAACCGTACTCCCGTAGAAAACAAGAGAGAGACCGGAGATATTTTTTTGCATGTCAAGCTTTATGAATGTTGGAGAGTTTTACTTTTGAACACTTTTATTGACTTTTGAGAGACAATTTAATTATTAAAACCATAAGTTTTATGGGTTTATTTTTAATAGTATTGCAAGAACATGAAACTTTGATCATTGTAGTTGATTTATTTATGTTTGTGATATCACGTTTTAAAAAAATAAATGGGCTTGTTGGGCGAGTATGGTAAATAAAATTTTAATTGGACTGAGTTTGGGAATATAAAATGAAGCCCGATTCTTAATGAGTCGAGCTTGGGCATGCACAAATCTCGTTAGTATCTAATATAAGCCCGGCCCGAATTTGGTCCAACCCGAGGTATGTGCACCCCTACGTATATGTGAGAGACTTATAAATTGTTGGAGCCAACATATTAGTACAAATAGCATTTTTGTATTTGAGGAGATGTTAATTGTCAAAACGAAATGCTACAGACACGATGAGAATGTACAATAAAGTGGACAACAGTCTCAAAACAACGTTGTTTTGGGACCTGTTGTTAAAAAAAAAATTGTGAAATTTCGAAACAACGCGCGCAGATCAAACCTGAAAATACTTTTCCATTTTCATTTTGCATTTTAGATAGAAAAATCTCATCATAGTCTATTGTAATGATTACTCCCAAATACTACGATGTTGTAAAATTTATTTTGTACACATTTCTCAAATAATTTATAAATAAATAATATATTCTAATCATAATACGGAGTATAAAATTCTACAATTCACAATCCAAAATGTAAATTATTAAGTATAATTTTCTCCCCAAACAGACCCTTCTTGTAAGCAAGATAAGGGGCTTAATGACTTTTTGGTCCCCAAAGTATGTCTCCAGTGCCGATTTGGTACCCAATATATCGATTTGATTTTTCTGGTCCCCAATGTTCTAATTTTGCATTCAATTGGTCCCTCCCCTTCACGTTGTTTGTTCTTTCCGTTAAAACTATTGGGGGCACCATTTGGCCATTTCCCCACAATATCAAAAGCCAAAAAATGCAACCCCCCCTCCCTCATCCACGACGGCGCAACCCACCTACCCCCCCCCCCCCCCAATCATCACCTCCAACAACAGCACTACCAGGAACAACTCCTCCTAACCTTCTGGACCCACCAACACCAAGAGATTAAAACAGCCACAGACTCAAAAACCACGACATCGCCACCGCCATTTTTTGTGTGAAAAGTGTTGGCTCCTTGCCGACATTGCCGCAGCCACCCAGATATGTTAAACCCAAATGTGAACAGAGGCAAAGAGTCGATTAAACACAAATCGCGCCGTGAATCATAGAGGTTATTGCGCGGAGAAGGAAGGGGAAGTGGAAACGGCGAGTGAGGCAGCGGAGGAGGAGGTAGATAGAGGAGGAAAGGACGATGGCGGCATTGTTGTTGACGCTGTGGTGGTGACTCATCCGATGATGGCGAGGAGTGGCGGTGGTGGTGGCGCATCCAATCGAGAAAGTAAGGGACCCATGGCTGTGTGAAATCTGTATCTCCGTAAAGAACTACAAAAATGTTTGGATGAGTTTCATCAGTGTGAGAAGAGGGAGTAGAGAAACAAAGGGAAAGAACGTAGATGGAAGGGTGGCGCTAGTGGGGTGCCTTATTTCTCGCCGATTAGGCAGCCATGGAAGTCGGTGAGGCAGGGGGTGGGGGCGTGTGGTGGTGGGCAAGGGTATGGTTGAAATACCCAGGGTGCCCCCAGTTTTAACGGGAAATCAAACGGCGTGAAGGGGAGGGACCAATTGAACGCTAAATTGGAATGTTGGGGACCAGAAAAATCAAATCGATATATTGGGGACCAAATCGGCACTGGAGGTATACTTTGGGGACCAAAAAAGTCATTAAGCCCAAGATAAGGCTTGTCTCGTTCGTTCGCTCGTTCTATGAACAAACAAATGAATTCTAGTGTCACTCTGTACCTCAGATTTTTTACTCTGAAGAGAGAGAGAGACAGTGACACACGGAGAGAGAGAGAGATGGAAAAGTCTGGGCTATTAATCTCAACAAGGAACATCTGCAACCCAATTCCATGTGCGAGTATCACTGACAGGAGCAATGTTAAATTGGTGTGGAATACCTTTGCAAATCATTCTCTAAATAGATTCCAGTTGTCCGTGGTATGCTTCTTCTTCAAACTCTCATCTTCCCTTTGCTCTTTTTGTGCGGGAAATGCCCACGAATTTCAGATTTCCCGTTACACCTAAAATCTCCGCGTGAAAATACCCACAAATACCTTTAACTGATTTTCATATGTGGGTCGAGCAAGATGTTGGCTTGTATTACGGGTTTAACTAAATGTATAGGGTTAGCGCGGGAGAGAACTGGAGACGACAGAAAGAGTGAGAGAGGTTTTCAGATACTTGTATTACCGGTTTAACAACTACGGTTACTACTTACAATGCTTCTAATTTCAGAGATGAAACCAAGGGGATCTATGGCAGCAGCCGAATGCCACCTCAAATTTTGATTATAACTCCTTATAATAGCAATTAGTTCTGAATCAACACCAAGGGGTTGTCGTAGTGGTTAATCGACTTGTCTCGGTGGGACTAACCACCCCAAGATTGCTGGGTCGATTCCCTTCAGCAACGATTTGTCCTTGAGCCACCTCACCTCACGCAAACACGTGAAAAGGATTGTGGGAGGGGCTGGATAGATTAGTCCGCTTCATCAGGACACTCTTCATTACCCCCAAAAAATACTGTATTGGTTATGAATCGAGACATATGAAAAAAAGTATTACTTATGACTACTATTGTATTATATGTGTTCGCCACCTCAAAATTTTCGTGAAAATCATATTAACCAAGTTATTCATAATAATAAGTATTACCTAGGGCTCGATCTATTGGTTTCTGGTGTTTTTTTGTTGCTTAAAATTAGATTCTATTGGTAGGAGTTCATGGTCTACTTCGCAAGCTCATTACAATTTTTTGGTTACATGTGCATGGCCCCCTTCAGAAACTGCATCTGTCCATGACTCACATGGTTGGTGTGCTTGTTTGTTTATCTATATGTCTTGTTTAACTGCATATATTGGAATGCATATGTTTCTGCTGATGTAGAAATCTTCTGTTTATAATGCAGTGAGTCATGATTTGGACCCAAAAGCACAATACTAGTAGTTCTATGGCACTCTTAGAAAGTTCAGGATCACTGACCAAAATGCATTACTGATTGGCCCTCCATGGATTTGATGAAGGAAAAGGAAACAAAATGTGTGGGATTCATTGTTCCGTGTTTGGTTAGAATGGAAAACAGTTACCAAACTAAAATTACATATCTCGCGTGATATTTTTAGTTGTGGATCTCATTTCCCTTCTCTGTAGTCTGTTTTACGATTTCCTTATCACGTGGAGGGGATTTTAAAGTTTGAAATAGGAGGATATTACCCCCAGTTTCCTCATCCATCCTTTTTGTCCTTACCAATTTTGAGGTCTAATAAAAAGCACTGTAAGCACTTATTCTAAAGCCGTGGGATCTTTGATGTCCTATATTGATCAATCAAAGTGGAATTTCATTCACTTACCAGTTACCACTTGCCTTTGTTGATGCTCATTAGATTACCCGTCAGATCAAGGAGTTGTGTATCGCCCATTGAAGGTCGCTAGAGGACTGCATTTGAGGAGCACATTTTAGCATCTACTAGTCAATTTACTCGATGTCCCTAAGAATGCCAGAGAAACAGAAAAGAGAGGGAAGTTATTCTTTGCAGATGTAATTTTGCCTAGGTAAAACTCGTAAAACCTTATGTCCAGAAACAATGGACAATGCCATCAATCCCTGTGCTGTTACACGTGTTAGTTACGAGAATCCACTTCACTAAAATGTGGAAGTACCTACCCACACTTTCCAAAACTCCGCTAGAAGTTCTATTTACGACCTTCTGCAAGTTAGTATTAAATGACAGAGCGACATTCATTCCCTGATTCTACTATGTCAGTCTACAAAACCATAAATATGTTCCTTATGTAGCACAATCGTTCTCTATTTCAATGTTTAATATCAACTAGTGGAATGAAACTCCAATGGCTATTCCTTATGAAACTAGTTCCATTTCCTACATTTCTTTCTTTCAGGACAAAGTCAGGTGTCCCGCGAGAAGAAGCCCAAGTCGGGCCATTTGGAGTGCAAAATGCAGTAGCACATGTAGTTTCATCGGAGTAATCACTCCTCCCAGAATTGAACTCTCAGCAGAAAATGGAGTAACTCAATTTCTCAATATTGAAACCTCACAAACTGCATCCGAGTTTATGCACAGGTTCGTGCTTGCCGATTTGGACCCTGCCACAGCAAAGCTTGCTATAGGTTTTCTAGGTCCTTTCCTCTCAGCATTTGGGTTTCTATTCATTTTGAGAATAGTCATGTCCTGGTACCCAAAGCTTCCAGTTGAGAAGTTTCCATATGTATTAGCTTTTGCTCCTACGGAACCTCTTCTTAGCCCAACCCGGAAGTTGATTCCACCTCTAGCAGGAGTGGATGTAACTCCCGTCGTCTGGTTTGGGTTGATCAGTTTCCTCAATGAAATATTAGTGGGCCCTCAAGGGCTTCTTGTTCTTCTATCTCAACAAGTTTAGCTACAATGTTTTGATGGATGTATACAACTGAGAGCTTACATTTCCTGTAGAGAATTTCATCCGTTTGTAGTATTTATGAGGCTTTTGACATTGTTATTGAAATGAGAAAATTTGTTTCATGGTGCGGCCAGGAGATGTTATCTGCTCTCATGTCAGGATTGTAAAGGAAACACATTTTGGTTATCAAAAATAAAAAGGGAAACACATTTCGTCATTGATAAAGTTCTCTTTGTAAAAAGAAAAAGGGAAAAAAAAGAATTGGGGGAATTAGACAACCTATCAAGGCCGGTGCATCTTTCTTATGAACCCCGTATGTTGATCCAAAATCTTTCCACACAGGTAAGTATTTGCTCATTGATTACTGCATATTTGCTTATTGACTACTCCTGCACGGTTTCTTGTATCTAAATTTTCTTCAACTCCTTCAAATTATGTATGGCAGTTTACGATACTTAGCTTTCTTTTCTTTCTATCTGGTGATGGTTCTTTCAAACCGGTCGTTGTTATTATCACACGGCAGCTTATGCCTAAAGAATCAGGAAACGCGTGTGGTTTACTTGGTTTGTTTGGTAACATGATCTTCAAAACACATTGTACCTCTTGGTGTTAAAATGAGATTTGGGGAAAGGTGGTAAACTATGGAGGATGGCTGGACTATGGATACCAAGATCAATAAACATAGATGTACACTTCGATACCAGATGTATGGCAACAAGGTTGACTTGCAATGCAGGGGAGTATAGTACTGTCCGTTCTTCCACCCATCTTACGTGTTGATGTGCACTAGTGCAGGTAAGGCATTGGGGTTAAAGACTTGGAGGCTCTATTGAGCTAGGCACGTTCTTAGTAGAGTTTTCTTCTTGTGGAAACATCTTGAAAGGAGATAGTAATTTGAATACTGTCCTTAAAAACATTCCATATTTAAGTAGCGGTTCTGATTTTGAATTCCAACATAAGTCTTTTTGCTGGAGCTTGAGCAGTCGTAGTCTTTTTTGTTTCAGGCTGGAATATTTGATCTTGTGGGAACCATTGTCTACGAGATAGATCAGTAGCCATACCAGAGTTCATTTTACAGTACCATTGAAGTTACTGAAGCTGGTTGCCCAGTATCGAGTCTTGTTAGAACATGCTCAGAGCACTAAGCTTATCTTATGTACATATAGTGCTAAATATTACAGTAGTGGCATGGAAGAAGTCTCATGTATAGTGCCATATATTCATGGGCGGAAAGCCGGACACAAATACTGATCCCACCACTACATATAGCATGAATTTTGCAAATTATGTTCAGCTTTGTGTTACATCTCTTTAAAATAAATTAAAGTTAACCAAATGAAAAATTGCCAGCAAATGGCCAACTGATTAACCCCAATAAGTCAATAACTCTCCTTTTAAACGTGTCCTTGCCGAGAATGTAAATTGTAGCTGTTAATTAACTCAGTTTGCCAGGAGTTTTGCATCTCACTAGGAGGTCAGAAATTCGGATCTCCCTATTTTAGTGTGGGTGTTGTTCCCTTTATATTTGTTGGATTATTTCTTCCCCTAAGAGCATCACCAATGGAATAATCAAAACATCTAAATAACCAAAGTTAACAATGTTTGTTCAAAAATTGGCTCACATTGGCATAATCAAAGATAACAACCTTTTAGTCAATAACCAAATTTTGGCATTTGGATAATCAAAAGTAACAACATTTTCTCAATAACCGAAACTCAATAACCAAATTTTGGGGACCACACCCTATTTATAAGTCTTTTTTGGTAGAATGAATTCAAAAGAAACAACATTCTCCCTCCATTTTTCAAATACTTACTTCTAAACTTAATTTTTTTGCACTCTCTCTAAAAAAACTTGAAATTATCAATAATAACAAAAATTGAAAATATGTTGAAGATTGGTCTCATTTTAAAGGTATTGTGAATATCTTTTAAATAGTACTAATATTATTAAAAATATATATACAAACTTAAAGTTGTGCCAATTTTATGAATATATGTCTTGTATGGATAATCAAAATCTGATGTGGCAACTTTTGATTATCCAGTTTTAGTTATACCACTAATGATGCTCTAATGGGACTATTAATTGGATTGGGTTTATAGTGATTGTGGACGTTGTTTCCAGTTTAATGTACTTTATACTTGTATTCTCTCACTCTTTGTTATAAAAAGAAATAGGGATAGTTTTTTTTAGATATATAACATCTAGTCTAAGGTTTCAACAGCGTGTGGTTTGCTCTTCCTTGTCTCTCTTATTATTTTCATGAGTTTTGAAGGGTATTGGACTCCAATAGTATTGAAATTTAAGGGTGTTGGACTCAAATAGTAGGAGTATTGAAATTAATGTAAAAACAAGAATCGCAACAATCGAATTTAGAGTGAAAAATCTTATGACAGTAGAGCGTATGAGTTTTTTTTTTATAGAAATAACTTTTTGAAAAAAGATTCAAATACAATACTCCCTCCGTCCCTTTTTAAGTGATCTATATGGGAATACGTGCAATTTCAGACCCCTTAAAAACTTATGTCTCTGTATAATTTTTAAATTTTTTTTATACCAAATTAAAGTGCTCATTGAGTACTTTAATTTGGTGAAAAAAAAAAATTAAAAATGTTCTACGGATGTGCCTTTTTTAACGTCCACAAAAAGACACGTTTCCCAAGCGGATCATTTAAAAAGGGACGGAGGGAGTAGTTCTGAATGTCGGATAGAAATTTTATTTCCTCCTCCCATCCTCCCAAATTGGAATCAACGAAACAACATGAATTTTTGATATAGAGACTGGATGGTCTTATCCAGTCAACTTTTTGGCTCTTCTCGGGTTCGTTTTGATAATCGGGACTGTTAATTTTTTGGAGCTCATGAAGAACATTAGGTATGCCAAAATCTTATATATTATTGCAAAACTACTTTTCGCGAGGAGGAATGTGAGAGCGACAAGTGGCTGCAATTGATTGGCCAACAATTTATTTAGTCAAATTTAATTTTCATTGTTGGAAATAATCTTTTAAGTTAACAAATCCTTAATCTATGGGTTAATTATTTCAAACAAGGAAAACACTTGAAAGGATGATATGTTAATTATGGCATGATTTGTGGAAGGAAGGAAACGTAATTATACTCATGGTAAAAGAATATTTTAAGGTTATAAATTGAGATTTTATTTCTATGATTGTAAATCTGTTTATTTGTTGGTCATGTCACATATTCGTCTTAATTTTGCTATCCTCATTGCATCATTGGTATGAACTTTGTCTGATTCTAACGATCTATCTATTATTTATCTAATTAGCAAAATTGTTCAATCATAAATCACTCATTGCCGCCTCATATTCCTATTTTCCTCCCATTTTTTATATCCAAATTTGATACAATGATTTTTTTTTTCTTTCACATTTGATATATTTTGCGCTACAGGGAGGTTTGGATAGAAAGGAGGATGTGAGTGTGAGGTGATGTTAATTTCGTTGCCAATTATCTAAAGCTACTAATCGCAAGCACAACAGACATTCTGCATTATATTTTCTCATCATGTTACTACTATTACGGTGATCATCACTACGAAATAATAGCTTTTTAGCATTTACGCGTCTGTTATTGATTGGAATTTTTAGTTTCTTCGCTTACTTTTAATGTTCTTATGGTGATGTGTCCAATTTCATGCAAACAATTGCAGATAGTATCCATCCAATACAGTTCACAATATCCCATTGGAACTTTTATATCCATCCTTGCGTGATTTCGTAATTATATTTTCGAGGTAATACAATTCACATTATCATATCAAAAACTATGGTGTTAACCTTCTTAGACAGAATGACTAACTATTGGCAAGGCCATTTTATCACCATCGAAGGTACTTGTTCCCTTCTTCCCTTCTTACTGTATTCTTATAAATTTCTATTCTTGTGTTTTCTTTTGTGATGTACACATTATGAATTCAATTAATGAGCAATTTGCGACTACATGGGTTTTTTTTAGTACTTTTTCATAAGAAAG